>JANBXA010000375.1:0-84654 GCA_030556225.1 Cricetiscus sungorus | reverse complement strand
CCTCCTGTGGGAAATGCATCATTGTCTCTTCCTCACCAATGTGAAATGCAGAATTATCTGTACCTCACCTGTGGAAAATGCATGTCTGTCTTTGCCTCAACCGTTGGAATTGCATCACTGTTCTACATCTCCTGTAGAAAATGCATCAAGCATTCTACCTAACCTGTGAGAAATGCATCATTGGCTCTAAGTAACATGAGGGAAATTCAACACTGTTCCATCTCACCTTTGGAAATGCAGCATAGGTTCTTCCTCACCTGTGGGATATGCATCATTGCCTCTAATATCCTATGGGAATTTCATCAAGGTTTCTACCATCCTTGTGGGAAATGTATCATTGTGTCAACCTCAACTTTGGTACATGCATCATTATCTTTCCTAACAACTTTAAACCTCATCATGGTCTTCACTTCACATGTGGCAAATGTATCAATATCTCTACTTCACCTGTGGGTAATGCGTCATTGTTTGTACCTTACCCGCGGGAAATGTGACTTTTTCTCCACCTCGCTTATGGGAAATACATCATGGTCTCCAGCACATCTGTGGGATAAGAATCATAGTATGTACCTCACCTGTGAGCATTGCCTCAATTTTTCCACATCATCTATGGGAAATTCACTTTGCTTCTACAATTGCTGTTGATAATGCATCATTTTCTCTACCTCACCAGTGGGAGAATAATCATTGCAACACTATCACCTGTGGCAGATGCCTCAAGTTTGGGAAATGTATCATTGTCTCGACCTCACCTGTGGGATATATATCAAGGTTGGCAAATTCATCATGGTCTACTCATCACCTGTGGGATATACAGCATTTTCTGTACCCAGGATGTGGGTAATGAAACATTTATCCACCTCCCCTATGGAAAATTATCATTACTCTACACCTCCTTTGGGTAATGTATCATTATTTCTACCTCACTTATGGGAAATGCATCATTGCCTGAACCTCTACTGTGGGAAATGTTTCATTATTTCTACCTCCCTTATGGGAAATGCATCATTTTCTCTACGTAAAAATTCAGATATGTATCACTGTCACTACTTCTAATGTGGGAAATATATCATTATCACTGCTTTCCTTTGGGAAAGCCATCATTGTTTGCACTTCGACTGGATGAAATGCATCATGGTCTACAACTCACCTGTGGGACATACAGCATATTCTATTCCCACCATGCGGGAAATGAAACATTTTCTCCACCTCACCTATGGAAAATTACCATTATCTGTACTCCTCCTGTGGGAAATGCATCATTGTCTCTACCGCACCCATGTAAAATGCAGCATTGTCTCTACCTCACCTGTGGAAAATGCATCTTTGTCTTTACCTCACCTGTTGGAATTGCATCATTGCTCTACCTCACCTGTGGGAAATGCATCAATCATTCTACCTAACCTGTCGGAAATGCATCATTGGATATAAGTAACATGAGGGAAATTCATCAGTGTTCCACCTCAACTGTGAAAATGATTATTGTCTCTATGTTACCTGTGGGATATGCATCATTGCCTCTAATCTCCTATGGGAAATTCATCAAAGTTTCTACCTTCCCTGTGGGAAATGTATCATTGTCTCTACCTCAACTTTGGTACATGCATCATTATCTTTCCTACAACTTGAAACCTGTGCCAAATGGATGGAAATCTCTACTTCACCTGTGGGAAATCCGTCATTGTTTCTACCTCACCTGTGAGAAATGCTTCATTCACTCTACATAACCTCAACGAAACTCATCATGTTCTGCACTACACTAGTTGAAAATTCATCACTGTTCTACTTCTTGTTTGGAAATGCAGCACTGTCTCGATCTCTTCTGTGGGAAATGCATCATTATCTCCAAATACTGTGTTGATAAATGCATCACTTTCGTTATATTACCTGAGTGAATATTATTCGCTCTCTGTACCTTACCTGAGGTAAATGTGCCTTTTTCTCCACCTCACTTATGGGAAATGCATCACGGTCTCCAGCTTTCTGTGGGAAATGCATCGTTGTATATACCTCACCTGTGAGCATTGCCTCAATTTTTCCACCTCACCTATGTGAAAATCATTTTGCTTCTACATTTCTTGTGGATAATGCATCATTGTCTGTACCTCACTTGTGGGAGATGAATCACTGCATCACTATCACCTGAGGGATATGCCTCAAGTTTGGGAAATATATCATTGTCTCTTCCTCACCTGTGGGAATTATATCACGTTTGGGAAATTCATCATGGTCTACTCATCAACTGTGGGATATACAGCATTTTCTCAACCCAGAATGCGGGTAAGGAAATATTTTCTCCACCTCACCTGTGAAATATTATAATTATGTGTACCCCTCCTTTGGAAAAGGTATCATTATTTCTACCTCACTTATGGGAAATGCATCATTTTCTCTACCTCACTTGTGGGAATGCTTCATTGTCTCCAGCACACCTGTAAGAAATGATTCATTTTCTCTCCATAAAATTTCGGATATGAATCATTGTCACTACTTCTAGTGTGGGAAATATATCATTATCATGACATACCATTGGGAAATTCATCATTGTCTGCACTTCAACTGGGTGAAATGCAACATTGTCTACTCCTCACATGTGGAATATACAGCATTTTTTCTTTGCACCGTGGGGGAAATGAAATATTTTCTCAAATTCACCCATGGAAAATTACCATTATCTGTACCCCTCCTGTGAGAAATGCATCATTGTCTCTAACTCACATATGTGAAATAAATCAGTATCTTTTCCACAGGTATGGGAAATTCATCATTGCCTCTATTCACCCTTGGGAAATGCATCAATATTTCTACATTACCTGTGGAAATGTGTCAATGTCCCTACCTCAACTGTGGAAAATGTAACATTATGTCTCCTAACATCTTAAAAATTCATCATTGTCTTCACTTCATCTTTGACATATGCATCAATTTCATTACTTCAGCTGTGGGAAATGTGTCATTGTACCTCACCAGTGTGAAATCTAGCACTGTCTCTAACTCAACTGTGGGAAATGCTTCATTCACTCTAAATATCCTCTACAAAACTCATCATGTTCTGCACTTCACCTGTTGGAAATTCATCACTGTTCAACTTCTTCTGTGGGAAATGCAGCATTTTCTCGATCTCGTCTGTGGCAAATGGAACATTATCTCCAAATACACTGTGATAAATACATCACTTTCATTATCTCACGTCAGTGAAAATTAATCATACTCTGTACCTTACCTGTGGGAAATATGCCTTTTCTCCACCTCACTTTTGGGAAATGCATCATGGTCTCCAGCACATCTGTGGGAAATGCATCATTGTCTGTACCTCACCTGTGTGCATTGCCTCAATTTTTTTCACCTCACCTGTGGGAAATTCATCTTGCTTCTACATTTCTTGTGTAAAACTCATCATTGTCTGTACCTCACCTGTGGAAAATTATCATTCTCTGTCCCCTTCCTGTGGGAAATGCATCATTGTGTCTACCTCACCTATGGAATATGCATCATTGCCTTGATTCACCAGAGGGATATTCATCAACGTTTCTATCTTACCTGTGGGAAATTTATCATTGTCTCTACCTCAACTGTGGTACATGCATCATTATCTTTCCTAACAAGTTGAAACATAATCATTGCCTTCACTTCACCTGTGGCAAATGCATGGACATCTCTACTTCATCTGTATGAAATGATTCATTGTTTCTAACTCACCTGTGTGAAATGCAGCATTGTCTCTAACTCACCTGTGGGAAATGCTTCATTCACTCTACATAACCTCTACGAAACTCATCATATTCTGCACTTCACCCGTTGGAAATTCATCACTGTTCTACTTCTTCTGTGGGAATTGCAGCATTGTCTTGATCTCATGTCTGGGAAAGGCATCATTATTTCCAAATACACTGGGGGAAGTGCATCACTTTCATTATCTCACCTGAGTGAAAATTAATCATTCTCTGTACCATACCTGTGGGAAATATGTCTTTTTCTCCACCTCACTTATGGGACATGCATCATTGTCTCCTCTTCACCTGTGGAAAATGCATCATTGTCTGTACCTCACCTGTGAGCATTGCCTCTATTTTTCCACATAACCTGTAGGATGATCATCTTGCTTCTACATTTCCTGTGGAAAGTGCATCATTGTCTCTACCTCACCTGTGGAAAATGAATCATTGCAACTCTATAACCCGTGGGAGATGCTTCATTTTATCTACCTCATGTTTGGGAAATGTATATTGTCTCTACCTCATCCTTGGGAAATATATCATTGTCTCTACCTATCCTCTGGGATATACATCATTGTCTGCACTTCTCTTGGGTGAAATTCATCATGGTGTCTTCCTCACCTGTGGGAAATGCAGCATTTTCTCTAACTAACCTCTATGAAATTCATCATTTCTGCCTTTCACCTGTTGGAAACACATCAGTGTTCTACCTCTTCTGTGGGAAATGCATCATTGTCTCCTCTTCACCTGTGGAAAATGCATCATTGTCTGTACCTCACCTGTGAGCATTGCCTCTATTTTTCCACATCACCTGTAGGATTATCATCTTGCTTCTACATTTCCTGTGGAAAGGGCATCATTGTCTCTACCTCACCTGTGGAAAATGAATCATTGCAACTCTATTACCCGTGGGAGATGCTTCATTTTATCTACCTCATGTTTGGGAAATGTATCATTGTCTCTACCTCATCTGTGGGAAATATATCATTGTCTCTACCTATCCTATGGGATATTCATCATTGTCTGCACTTCTCCTGGGTGAAATGCATCATGGTGCTTACTCACCTGTAGGAAATGTAGTATTTTCTCTACCAAACATATGGTCAATGCAACATTTTCTCCCTCAACCTGTGGGAAATATATCATTATTTGTACCATAACTGTGGGAAATGAATCATTGCCTCTACTTCACCTGTAGGAAATGCATCATTGCCTCTTCCTCACTTGTTGGAATTGCATCACTGTTCCATTTCACCTGTGGGAAATACTTCGTTGTCTGCACCTCACCTGTGGGAAATGCATCATTCTCTTTAACTAACCTCTATGAAATTCATCATTATCTGCACTTCACCTGTTGGAAACACATCAGTGTTCTACCTCTTCTGTGGGACATGCATCATTGTCTCCTCTTCACCTATGGAAAATGCATCATTGTCTGCATCTCCCCTGTTTGAAATGTATAATTGCCTCTGTCTAACCTGTTGGAGTTGCATCACTCTTCTGCCTCTCCTGTGGGAAATGCATCATTGTCTCTACCTCACCATTGGGAAATGCTTCATTGTCTGCATCTACCTGTGGAAAATGCATTCTTGTCTCAACCTATCAAATGGAAAATTCATCATTGTCTCCAGCACACCTTTGAGAAGTGAGTCAATGTTTTTACTTCACCAGTGGGAAAGTCATCCTTGCTTCTACATTTCCTGTGGAAAAGGCATCATTGTCTCTACCACACCTGTGTGAAATGCAACATTGTCACTAAATCACCTCTGGAAAATGCATCATTTTCTCTCCCTAAGTTGCGAAATTTATAACTGTATCTACCTCACCTGTGGGAAATATATTATAGTCTCTACCCTTCTTATGCAAAATTCATCATTGTTGGCATTTCACCTGGGTGAAATGCATCATGATCTCTTCTTCAGCAGTGGTAAATGCAGGATTTTCTCTTCCAATAATGTGGTAAATGCAACACTTTGTCCACCTCACTGGTGGGTAATATATCATTATCTGTTCCTCACCTGTGTAAAATGAATCATTCCTTCATTTCGCATGTGGGAAATACATGAATGTTTCTACCTCATCTGTGGGAAATGCATCATTGTCTCCACCTCCACTGTTTGAAATGCCTATTGCCTCTGCCTCACCTGTTTGAACTGCATCACTGTTCTACATTATCTGTGGGAAATGCATCATTGGTTCTACCTCACCTGCGGGAAAGTAATCACTGTCTCTATCTCTCCTGTGGGAAAGGCATCATTGTCTCTACCTCACCTTGGGAAATGCTTTATTGTCTCCACCTGATCTCTGGAAAATGAATCACTATCTCTACATCACCTGTGGTAAATATATCATTATCTTCACCTTGCCTATGATAAAAGTATCATTGTCTCTACTTCACAATTCGTAAATGCATTATTTTACCTACCTCATCATTGGGAAATGCATCATTTTCTCTAGCTAGCCTGTGACAAATGCATCATTGGCTAACTAACATGTGGGAAATTCATCACTGTTCCACCGCTCCTGTGAAAATGCTTCATTGTCTCTACCTCAACTGTGGGAAATGCATCATTGACAATAATCACCTGTGGGAAATTCATCAACGTTTCTACCTTACCTGTCAGAAATATATCATTGTCTCTACCTCAACTGTGGTACGTGCATCATTATCTCTCCTAACAACTTGAAACTTCATCATTGTCTTCACTTCACCTGTGGCAAATGCAACAATGTCTCTACTTCACCTGTGGGAAATGCCTCGTTGTTTCTACCTCACCTGTGTGAAATGCAGCATTGTCTCTAACTCACCTGTTTGAAAAGCATTATTCACTATGCATAACCTCTATGAAATTCATCATATTCTGCACTTCACCTGTTGGTAATTCATCCCTGTTCTACTTCTCCTGCGAGAAATGCACCATTGTCTAGACCTCACTTGTGGGAAATGCATCATTGTCTCCACATACCCTGTGGAAATGCATCACTTTCATTATCTCAACTGAGTGAAAATTAATCGGTATCTGCACCTTTCCTGTGTGAAATCCGACTTTGTCTCTACAACACTTATGGGAAATCCTTCATGTTCTCCACCTCACCTGTGGGAAATGTATCATTATTTTTACCTCACATATGGGAAATGCCTCATTGTCTCCACCTCACTTGTGGGAATGCTTCATTGTCTCCAGCTCACCTGTAGGAAATGCATCATTTTCTCTACATAAATTTTCGGATATGTATCATTGTCACTACTTATACTGTGGAAAATATATCATTGTCTCTACCGAAATTATGGGAAATTCATCATTGTCTGCACTTCAACTGGGTGAAATGCATCATGGTCTACACCTCACCTGTGGGATATACAGCACTTACTCTAAAAACCATGTGGTAAATGAAACATTTTCTCCACCTCACCTATGGAAAATTATTATTATCTCTGTCCCTCCTTTGGGAAATGCATCATTGTCTTTACCTCACCCGTGTGAAATACAGCATTTTCTCTAACTCACCTGTGGGAAATGCATCTTTGTCTTTGCCTCACCTGTTGCAATTGCATCACTGTTCTGCCTCACCTGTGGGAAATTCAACAAGCACTCTACATAACCTGTGAGCAATGCATCATTGACTCTAACTAACATGAGGGAAATTCACTCACCTGTGAAAATGCATCATTGTGTCTACCTTACCTGTGGGATATGCAGCATTGCCTTAATTCACCTGTGGATATTCATCAACATTTCTACCTTACCTGTGAGAAATGTATCATTGTCTCTACCTCAACTGTGGTACATGCATCATTATCATTCCTAACAACTTGAAACCTCGTCATTGTCTTCACTTCATCTATGGGAAATGCATCGATATCTCTACTTCATCTATGGGAAATGCATCATTGTTTCTACCTCACCTGTGTAAATGCAGCATTGTCCCTAACTCACCTGTGGGAAATATTTCATTCACTCTACATAAACTCTACGAAACTCATCATATTCTGGACTTCACCTATTGGAAATTCATCACTGTACTACTTCTTCTGTTGGAAATGCAGCATTTTGTCGCTCTCATCTGTGGGAAATGAAACATTATTTCTAAATACCATGTGGGAAATGCATCACTTTCCTTTCCTCACCTGAGTGAAAATTAATCGTTCTCAGCACCTTACCTGTGGGAAATGTGCATTTTTCTCTACCTCACTTATGGTACATACATTATGGTCTAAACCTCACCTGTGGGAAATGCATCATTGTCTGTACCTAACCTGTGGGAAATGAATCATTGCCTCTACTTGACCTTTGGGAAATGCAATAATGTTTCTACCTCAACTGTGGAAAATGCATTATTGCCTATACTTCACTTCACCTGTGGGAAATGCATCATTGTCCCCTCCTCACCTGTGGGAAATGCATAATTGTCTCCACCTCCACTGTTTGAAAATCATGATTACGTCTGCCTCTCCTGTTGGAATTGCATTACTGTTCTACCTAACCGTAGAAAATGCATCATTGTTTCTACCTCACCTGTGGGAAATGCATCATGGTCTCTATATTTCATGTGGGAAATGCATCATTGTGTCTACCACTCCTTTAGGAAATGCTCCATTTGTCTCCACCTCACCTGTGAGAAATGCATCATTGTCTCCACTTCACCTGTGGGAAATACCTCATTATCTCTACACCACCTGTAGTAAGTATACCGTTATCTGTACCTTGCCTGTGTGAAATCTTGTCTCTACCTTACCTGTGAGAAATGCATCCATGTTTTTAATTCACCTGTAGGAAATTCCACCTTGCATTTATATCTACTGTTGAAAATGCATCATTGTCCCTACCTCACATGTGGCATAGAGACAATGCATCATTGTCTCTACCTCACCTGTGGGAAAAGTATCATTTTTTGTACTTAACATGTGGGAAATTCATCATATTCTATAACTAACCTGTGTGAAATTCTTCATTGTTCTACCTCACCTATGGGAAATGCATCATTTTCTCCACATCACCGGGGGGAAATGCATCATTGTCTCCACCTCACCTGTGGGAAATGCATCATTATGTTTACATCACCTTTGAGAAATGCATCCGTATTTCCAACTCACCTGTGGTAAATGTCTCCTTGCTTCTACATCTCCTGTGGAAACTATATCATTGTCTCTACTTCACAAGTGGGCATTGCAACATTTTCTCTACGTCAGCTTTAAGAAATGCATCTTTTTTCTCTACCTAACCTGTGGGAAACTCATCATTGTCTCTAACCAACCTGTGAGAAATTCTTCACTCTTCTATCTCATCTGTGGGAAACGAATCATTTTCTCTACCTCATATATGGGAAATGCATCATTGCCTCTATTTCACCTGTGGGAAATGCATCAATATTTCTACCTCATCTGTGGGAAATGCATCATTTTCTCTACCTAACCTGTAGGAAATTCAATATTTTTTGCACTTCACCTGTGGAAAATGCACTATTGTCTATTCCTCAACTCTGAGATATCCAGCATTTTCTCTACCTAATATGAAGAAAATGAATTATTTTCTCTACCTCATATGTGTGAAATATATCATTATCTGTACCTCTCTTGTGGAAAATGTATTATTGCCTCTCTTTCACATGTGGGAATTGCATCATTGTTTCTACCTCGACTGGGAAATGCATCTTTGTCTCTATCGCATCTATGGGAAATGCATCATTGTCTGTACCTCACCTTTGGGAAATTCATCATTGTATCCATCTCACCTGTGAGAAATGCCTCCTTGCATTTACCTCTCCTGTAGTAAATGCATCATAGTCTTTACCTCACATGTGGGGAATGCATTATTTCTCTAACTCACCTTTGGGAAATTCAAGATTATCTCTACCTAACCTTTTGGAAATTCATCATTGTCGTCACTTCACTTGTGGAAAATGCGTCATTTTCTCTACCTCAAGTTTGGGAAATGAACCATTGTCTCTACCTCACCTGTGGGAAATATATCATTGTATCCACATAACCTATGGGATATTCATCATTGTCTGCACTTCACCTGGGTGTAATGAATCATGGTGTCTTCCTTACCAGTTGGAAATACATCATTTTCTCTATCAAACATATGGTAAATGCAACATTTTCTCTACCTCAACTGTGGGAAATATATCATTAACTGTACCTCACCAGTGGGAAATGTGTCATTGTTTCTACCTCACCTGTGGGAAAAGTATCATTGTCTCTTTTTCTCTTGTGGGAAATGCATCATTTTCTCAACCTCACCTCAGGGAAATGCATCATTTACTGCGCCTCACTTGTGGGAAATGCATCATTTTCTTTACCTAACCAGTGTGAAATGCATTATTGTCTGCACTTCACCTGTGGGAAATGCATTATAATCTCTACCTAACATGTGGGAAATGCATCATTTCTCTACCTCAACTTTGGAAATTCATCGTTGTTTCTATCTAAGCTGTGGGAAATGCATCATTGTCACTACCTCACCTGAGGGAAATAAATCATTTTTCTACCTCCCCTGTCAGAAATACATCATTGTCTCCACCTAACCTATGGGAAATTCATCATTTTCTGCAATTCACTTGTGGAAAATGCAACTTTGTCTGTTCCTCACCTGTGGGAAATGCAGCATTTTCTCTACCTCACCTGTGTGAAATATATCACTATCTGTACCTCACCTGTGGGAAATGCATCATTGTCTCTACCTCACCTTTGGGAAATGCTTCATTTTTTCCACTTCAACTGTGTGAAATTCATCATTGTCTCTACCTCACCTGTGGAGAATGCATCATTGTATCTATCTCACCTGTGAGAAATGCCACCTTGTGTCTACCTCTCCTGTGAGAAATGCATCACTGTGTCTACATCACCTTTGGGAAATTCATCATTGCCTCTACTGCACCTTTTGGAATCCTTCACTGTCTCCTCCTCACCTGTTGAAAGTGCATCATTATCTCCACTTCACTTGTGTGAAATGCTTCATTGTCTCTCACTCACCGGTGGTTAATGCATCATTGTCTCCACCTCATCTGTGAGAAATGTGTCAATGTTTACACCTCTCCTCTGGGAAATGCATCCTTGTTTTTATATTTCCTGTGGAAAAAGCATCATTGTCTCTCCCTCACCTTGTGAAATGCATCATTTTCACTGTATCACCTGTGGGAAATGCATCATTTTCTCTACTTCACCTGTGGGAAGTATATCATTGTCTCTACCTATCCTATGTGAAATTCATCATTGTCTCCACTTCACCTGGGTGAAATGCATCATGGTCTCTTCCTCACCTGAGGGAATTGCAGCATTTTCTCTATCAAACATTCGTTAAATATAACACTTTCTCCTTTCTGACATGTGGGAAATATATCATTATCTGTACGTCACCTGTGGAAAATGAATCTTGGTCTTGACTTCACCTGTGGGAAATGCATTAATATTTCTACCCCACTTGTGGGAAATGCATAATTGCCTCTACTTCAACTATGGGAAATGCATCATTGCCTCTGCCTCACCTGTTGAAAATGTATCATTGTCTCGACCTCCCTAGTGGGAAATGCTTCATTGTCTCTCTCTCACCTGTGGTTAATGCATCATTGCCTTGTCCTCAATCTGTGAGAAATGCATCATTCTCTCTACCTAACTTCTATGAAATTCATCATAGTGTGTCCTTCACCTTTTGGAATTGCATCACTGTTCTACCTCTCCTGTGGGAAATGCATCATTGTTTCTTCCTCACCTGAGGGAAATGCATCATTTTCTCTACCTCACTTTTGGGAAATTCTACATTGTCTCCACCTCAATTGTGGGAAATGCATCCTTGTCTCCACCTGACCTCTAGAAAATGCATCTTTATCTCTACCTTACCTGTGGTAAATATATCATTATCTGTACCTTGCCTGTGGGAAATGCATTCTTGTCTCTACCTCACCTGTGAGAAATGCATCCATGTTTCTAACTCACCTGTGGGAAATGCCTCCGTGTTTCTACATCTCCTGTTGAAAATGCATCATTGTCTCTATCTACATGTGGACAATGCAGCATTGTCCCTACCTCACCCGTGGGAAATGCATCATTTTTTCTTCCTCACTTTTGGGAAATGCATCATTTTCTCTACTAACCTGTGGGAAATTCATCACTGTTCTACCTCAACTGTGGGAAATGCGTCATTGTCTCTACCTCACCTACGGGAAATACATCATTGCCTCTATTTCACCTGTGGGAAATGCATTAATGTTTCTACCTCACCTGTGTTTAATGCATCATTATCTCTACATAACCTCTTGCAAATTCATCATTATCTTCACTTCACCTTTAGGAAATGCAGCATTTTCTCTACCTAATATATGGGAAATGGATCATTGTCTCCTCTTCACCTTAGGGAAATACATCATTTTCTTTTCCTTACCTGCGGGGAGTACATCATTGCCACTACTTCATCTGTGGGAAATGCATCATTGTTTTTTACCTCACCTGTGTATAATGCAACATTGTCTCTACCTCACCTGTGGGAAATGCATCACTGTCTCTACCTCTCATGTGGGAAATGCATCATGGTCTCCACCTCCACTGTGTGAAATTCATCATTGCCTCTACTTCTACTATGAGAAATATATCAATGATTCTACCTCACCTATGGGAAATATATTATTATCTGTACGTTAGCTTTGGGAAATGCATCATTGTCTCTACCTCACCTTCGAGAAATGCATCACTGTGTTTACCTTACCTGTGGGAAATGCATCATTGCCTCTACCTCACCTATGGGAAATGCATCATTGTCTCCACATCACCTGTGGGAATTTCATCACTGTCTCTACCTCAACTCAGGGAAATGCATCATTGACTGCACCTCATTTGTGGGAAATTCATCATTGTCTCTACCTCACCTGTTGGAATTACATCACTATTCTACCTAAACTGTGGGAAATCCTTCATTGTCTCTACCTCACCTTTGGTAAATGCATCACTGTCTCTAACACACATGAGGATCAGAGAAGTTATATTCTTGTGTGTTTTAATGAAATGTTCTATAGATGTCTGTGAAACTCAATTGAGACATAATTTCTGTTAGTTCTTTTACTTCTTTGTTGAGTCTCTTTCTTGTCTTCCTGTCTTGCATTGAGAGTGAGGTGTTGATGTCTTCCAATATAAATGTGTGGTGTTGTTGAGCACTATCTTGTCTTTCAACCATTTTAGATTACTTTTGTAGAACACTTTTTTACTACTCTATCCCATTTCTAACTGAAATATTTGGTCTTTTGGTGACTAGTATCTTGAGGTTTTTTTTTTCATGCTTCTGTAGGTTTGGAGTTGGTGAATACGTTTTCCCATTTTGTGGGCTGCCATTTTGTTTTGCTTGCTGTGTACTTTACCATGCAGAAGGAACTCTGTTTCAGGAGGTCCCCTATATTAATTGCTGACCGCACTGTGTGGGCTACTGGTTTTATGTGCAGGAAGCATTCTCTTATGTCTTTTAATGCAAGGGTATCTTTTATTTTCTATTCTAAGAAGTTTAGTGAGGCTTGGATTATCTTGAGATCATTGGTCCATTTGAACTTATATTTTGCGCATGGCAATAGATATGGATATATCTGCAATTTTCTATATGTCAATATCCTGTTATGCCAGCATTTTTTACAGAATACACCTTTTTCTTTGGATAATTTTAACTTTTTGTCAAGAATAAGCTGTTCATAGAATTGTGGGTTAATATGTGGTTTTAGCATTTGATTATGTTGGTCTACCTGTCTTTTTTTTGTGTTAGTACCAAGATGTTTTCTGTTTAATATTTGTATAATACATCTTGAAGTCAGTGATGGTGATGCATCTGGAAGTTCCTTTGTTGTAAACGGTTGTTTTTCCTATATGCATTTTTTTTGGTTTTATAGAAAATGTTCAGTATTATTCTTTCAAGATATGTGAAAAATTGTGCCAGGATTTTACAGGTGATTGCATTGAAATTGTAGATTGCTTTTAGCAAGACTGCCATTTCTACTATGTTGATGTTACCTAACCAAGAGCATGGGAGATAATTCCATTTTCTAGTATCTTCTTTAATTTCTTCTTTGAAGCCTCCAAATTCTTGTTAGAGAGTTTTTCACTTGTTTTGTTCTAGTTCCCCACTGTATTTTATGCTGTTTGTCGCTATAATAAATATTGATGTTGTTCTGATATATTTCTCAGCACATTTATCCTCAATATATAGAAGGGTTACTGATTTTTACGAGTTAATCTCAATTGTAGGAATTTCCTTGTAGAATATCTCAGTTAACTCCTGGAAACTGGTATATCCTCTGTAAATAGTGAAACATGACTTTTTCTTTTCCAAGTTATATCCAATTTTTCTCCTTTTATTGTCTTATTGCTTTAGCTAGAACCATATTGAAGAAAAATGGAGAGAGTTGTAAGCCAGGTGTTGTTCTTGCTTTTATAGGAATCACACTGAGTTTCTCTCCATTTAGTTTGATATTGGCTGATGGTTTGCTGTAGATTGCTTTTTTATGGTTAGGTAAGTTCCTGTTATCCATGATCTCTCCATGACCTTTATCAGGAAGGAGTATTGGATTTTTTCAAAGCATTTTTCAATGTTTTATGAAATGATCTTGTGTTTTTTTTTTCTTAGTCAGTTTGTTTATATGGTGGATTCCACTGATGAATTTTTCTATGTTGAAGTATATCCCTACATCCCTTGTGTAAATGCTACTTGATCATGCTGGATGATTATTGTGATATTCTTGGGTTCAATTTGACAATATTTTATTAAGTATTTTTCCATCAATGTACTTGTGGGATATTGGTCTGTATTTCTCTTTCTTTGCTGTGACTTTGTGGTTTGGATACACAGGTGATTTTACTCTCATAGAGTTTTACAATGACCTTTCTGCTTCTCTTGTGTGGAACACTTTGAGGAGTACTGGTATGACCTCTTCTTTGAATTTCTTGTAAAATTCTGCCCTAAAACAATCTGTCCCTGGGTTTTTTGTTTTGTTTGTTTGTTTGTTTGTGTACCAGTGTTTAAATGATTACTTCTGATTCATTTTGTTTTGTGGGTCTATTACGTTGCTTGTCCTTGATTTAATTTTCATAAATGATATCTATACAAAAAATTACAATTAATTATTCATTTTTGAATTTTGACGTATGACCTGAACATTCTTCTCATGTCATCATTTTCCATTCTTATGTCTCCCTTTTCATTTCTTATTTAGTTAAATTCCATGTTCTCTCTCTGGTTTTTTGTTACTTTGGATGAATGATTGTCTATCTTGTTGATTTTCTCAAAGAACAAACTCATTGTTTCATTGATTCATACTATTGTTTTCTTTGCTTCTACTTTATTAATTTCTGCCCTCAATTTGATTATTTCCTGGAGACTACTTCTCTGGGGAAAGTTTGCTTCTTTTTATTCTAGAAACTTCAGTGTGTTATTAATTCTCTAATGTGAATATTTTCCAGTTAACTCAAGTAGTCATATACTGCTATGAACTTTCCTCTCAGCTGCTTCAAAGTGTCCAATTGTTATGGCCGGTTTTTTCTCGCCGGCCTCATGGTTCTGCCACCAGTCTGCCAGTCTGTTATGGCAGGTTGTTCCTTCCTGCCGGCTCCAGCCTGCTTGCCTGCTGCCCACCTGTCTGGGCCCACAGCTGCACCAGCCTCAAATAACATTCAGAGACTGTGTATTTGATACAATCCTGTTGAACAATGACTATCATTGGTAATGGGCTAACTAATCCTTAATTATTAACCCATTTCTACTTATCTAACTATTTCCACATGGTCGTCTTATGGGGAGCCACGGCCAGTGTCTTCCTTCCTTCCCGGTATACATTTTGACTCCTCCTTCCCACTTCATCTTTCCTTATCCTAGTCTCCTAGCCCCACCTATCTAGTTTTCCATTGCTCAACAGGTCTTTATTAACCAGTATGAGAAACATATATACAGAATAATATCTCCCGTCATCTCCTCTTTTCTGTCTAAAATAAAAAGAAGGGTTTAAATCTTAACATAGTAAAAGATAACATACAACAGTTATCAAATAAGAATCACAGATAATAATACTTAGTCCATTAACATTTTGTAGGACTTAAGGAAAATATCATCTATCCTATCTTTGTGAGTCTAAAGTCCTATATGTAACTTATCTTTAATCCTACCTAAGGAAAACTATAACCATAACTATCTGTCTTCAACTCCTTCAAAGACCACAGAAAGATAATATATAAACACTAAAAATGACAGAGACAACTCATTGCTTGGTCAGTCACCCGAAGTTCTTCTGTGCCATAGGCCATAGGCCATAATGTGTCTGGTAGACTTTCAGCAAAGCAGGGAACTTTAAACTGTCCACCTGTATTGACAGTTTGTCAGTCAATTTTCTCTGTGTCCTGTAGACTGTCTGGCTGTCTGGCAGCCTCTTCCATGAAGCAGGAATCCTGTAGCAATGTCCATCTTGAATCAGCAGTCATCTTTTTGTGGGTCCTGCATGTCCAGTTTCTACAGCATAAAGACAAACAGTCCAGACAATAACAGTATCTTGTCCATATGGCTAGTCTTGACATGATAGAAGCAAACTCCATAACATGTTTCTTGGATATCCATTTTCCTTTCTGACACAGATGGTGTTACCAGGAGCAGTTGTGCCTCATTGTCAAGAAAAACCATAAATCATTTTAAATGCCATATTCTGTAGGACTTTGAAAGGTTTGAAGAATGCCTATTCATCTCAAATATATCTCTGCACATCTAGAAATCATAATTAACTTAATTCCAAGTTGTGACTACCATAGGTAACTCTCTATAATCTGTACTAAATTATACATTACACTTATAAATGAGCTATATAAACACAATACCTAAACAAGAGGAGAAATATACATATCACAAAATTGACCTTATATTGTATCAATAAAAGAATATCCATTCCAAAGCAAAGTATTCATATCTATACCATAATTCCTTTTTTTCCTTTAAAAAGATTGCTTGTGGTCATTAACCAGTTATAACCAAGCCAATTTAAATGAAAACAAACATTTATAAACAATATTTGGGAATTTGGGCGTCGTTCTTTCCAAACTACTTCCTGCTGATAGGGGGCACTGTCATGGGCGTCCAAAGAAGATCCAGAAATCTTGGCTGTAGTCTGCAATGATTTGTCTCAACTGCTTTGAATGTTGGATCACCTGGGGAGCTATTTCAGGGGGTCTGGCTTGATCAAACCATATAAGTCTGGAAAGAATCCATAGCTTTTCATTTTCTGTGGAGTCAAAATTAGAAATCCTTTTCCCCAGTAACTTGTCCTTAGGCTTAAATTTTTGAGTCAAATCATTTTTAAAATATGTAACTTGAATTAATCCAGTCTTAATCTAGCAGCATTTCTTTTATCAGTAGTTATTTTCTCAGCAATCAAATAATTTAAAGACAACAGAAGCGCATATAGTATCCAAAATTTCTCTGTGTTTTCCATCTTTATGTGGCTTTTTTATTACTCTATTTTACTTCTATTTTTACATATTTTGAGACAGGGTTTCTCTGTGTAACTTTTTTCTGCCCTGGAATTCACCGCATACCAGGTTTGCTTTGAAATCACAGAGATCTGCTTGCATCTGTCTCCCGAGTGCTGGGATTAATGGCATGTGCCACCATAGCCATCCATTTAATTCCTTTTTTTCTTTTTTAAACCATAGTATCCTGTTTCTTTTTCTCTCCCAAGCCAGCGTATTTTTTAAAACACAGTGTAAACCTTCATTGCAGCTCTTGTACACACCAATGAATTGTTACCAGAGCTCTTTAAAAGCAAGGCAGCTTTTTTGCCGCTTATGCTAATTTTGGAAACCTCCCTTAAAGGAGCCATGCAACTCTCTACAGCAAAATGAATCCAACTGAGAAAATGATGCTACCAAGAAGTCTTGCTAGTCTCTGTTCCCTTGTTTCTAAAAACTATTTTTTAAGCTTTTGTTAAGTTTTAAGTAAAAGTTCTTATAGTCATGTTGGGCGCCATCTATAGCATGTATGTTTCCGCCAGCCCACCAGTCTGAGCCCATAGCCTCGCCAGCCCCAAATAACATTCAAAGACTCTGTATTTGATACAATCCTGTTGGCCAGTTACCATTATTGTTAATGGGCTAGCTCTGTCTTAATTATTAACCCATTTCTACTTATCTAAGTATTTCCACGTGGTCATCTTATCGGGGAGCCGCGGCTGGTGTCCTGCTTCTTCCCTGGGCTACATCTCGACTAATGCTTCCCATTTCCTCTTTCCTCCTTGTCTCCTAGCCCCACCTATCTAGCTATCTCATTGGCCACAGAGCTTTATTAACCAGTATGCTAAACATATATACAGAATAACATCTCCCATCAGGCATTCTTTTAAGTGTGGCTTCTTTCCTCTGTCAAGGGACAATGTGGGGTGGGGGCAGTTGGTACTCAGTGGGCTCACACTCAGCATGAATTGTGGGTGGAGGTGTTTTCCCTTAGTTACCATCCTGGAGAGCTCAGGCATCAGTTCCTTGAGGAGGTGGAGGAAGAGGGGTTGAGTAAAGCTTCAGCCATAATGGAGAGGTTCACTCTTTCAAGCTCTGCCCTCGGGTGCCTCTCGTGCCCCCCCATTAACCTTAGTTCAGACTTTACTCTTAAAAAGTTCAACATTGGAGGATCCACCCTCCCCATTGTGTTCACCTTCTGACTCCTGATTTCTCTTACCCTGTGGCTGCTCCAGATTCCTTGTTCAGATTAAACATGGATTTATGTCAAAATCTGTCTTTGTGGGACCAGCTGAGCAACCCATGGTCTGTTCCTGAGACAGAGTGTGGAAGAGGAAAAGGCTAGCTAATACACTAATTATTCAGAAACATAGGCTAGTCATCAGGAGAGCAGATTCAGTCTATAATGAATTTCATACCTCCAAATTTCAGTAATCAACCAAAGGTTGGGTCAATGTCAGAGACCTGTTATTATTATGTATAAAGTGCAAATAGCCCTCTGACTTTGGAAGGCAGGTAAAGCTGTCTGGGACAAAGTCTATTGTTATTTAGATAAGAACCATTTGCAATTCACCACTGAGTCCCTGTCACCCAGTATCTGGTAAACTAAAATGCCTTGAGGACAATAAAAGTGCTTTGAGCTCTCTGAACACTAGCCATGAAGGAAGGTAATCCATATGTGTTCCCCCCCCAAAATTTTTAATTTAGTCTAGTATAAACATTGAATCACCAACCATGGGTTCTCATTAACTTTTCAACTCACCAGTAATTTTTTTAACTGAAATCAGGGTTTTTTGTTTGTTTGTTGTTTGTTTTTTTGTATTGCTTTGGAGCCTGTAGCTTTGTAGACCAGGCTAGCCTCCAAATCACAGTGACATACCTTCCTCTGCCTTCAAAATGCTGGGATTAAAGGCATGAGTCACCAAAGCTCAACCTACTCACCAGATTTTTAAACACAATAGGGAGGCTGTGCTCTTGGGTCCCTTTGGTTTTATCCAGCCACTTTCATAACATCCTTGTGTCATTGTCACAGGGAGGAAAGGAGGCAGAGCAGGGACCAACCAGAACAAGCAAATAATGGGCAGGGAGCTGAGGGGTGGGTAGGGTAACTGGGTACCTCATGACTTATAGGCACCCTGAACCAGCAGAGGCTGCAGAGTTGCAAGATGCACTGCAAGCCCATCATGGTCAGAATATGCCCATTGTGGTGGGTTAGGTGAGGCTGCCAATTGTCACTCAGGTCCATTCCTGGACATGATCCCTGGGAGGGTGGCTCCAAATTACAGGTTCCAGGTTCACTGGGGCAGAGCCTGCAAGGAGTTGCTAAGTGATGATGCCTAAACTACAATAGGGATGTCTTCAGGTACCAGCTTTGACCCTACCTCAGAAAAATAGCCAATAATCTGACAATTTATCTCACGTCAGGAATTCAGCTGTAAGAACCTGTGTACACACATAAAGGTCACACACACAGCCACAGAGCATGAGACATGGACAATAGATCCCACCTGCCCCCAGGTGAACTTGCCCACAACAAATATTTTTATTTCTATTCATCTGCACTCACAGCCACCTCTCATGCTGGATTGAAATGAGATGATCAAATGAGTGGAAATTCAACACCCACCCCCATCTAATACATTATTCCTGTTGCTATCTGAATTCCTCAACCTCTGTACTTCATTCAATTCAATGATTACAACCTAATGACAATCGCCAATGACAATAACATGAAAGTTGATTGCAAAGCTTCAATCACTATGGAAACACTCAGAATGCTCAATGATAACATGTAATTAGAGGACACAGATTAACAATAATGTGACTTCTACATTTACCATGAATGACAATGAAAATGTGCACAATCTTGGAGAAAGAATAAAATGAATAATGAGAAAATGCAAAAAACAAAGGCAGGAAATTATAGTTGAATATTAATCAAAAGACGAAAGGAAACTCAGATAAGAAAAGTTTGACATTGACAAGTATCTCAGCTACCTATGATTCTGTGTGAAAAAATTAAATACACACAGACTTCACTGCTTACATAATATTAACTCCAAGTGACCATTTAAACAACAGTTTTTGACCCTACATCTACTGACAATGCTTCTAAATACAGAAATCACATGGGTTAGAGCTCTCTCTGGAAATAGAGTTAATTCCCAGGGCTCTGCGACCCTTTATGTCTACTATGGTTTCATGTAAACATAACTGTGTTGATGCCCAATCCAAATGTACATAGAATAATGTGCTTCCTGCTACATGGATTATGATACCATATGTGGATTTTTCCACTATCTACCTGCCCAACACCATTCACACATGAGAAATCTCTCTAGACAAGAGACTCCTGCTACTCTCTGGAACTAAACTTCACTGACTCAGACCACTGTGACTGGTGGTAACAGAAAGTTAAAAGCATTCTAATAATATATTCCTGAGAGATAATTCACATCACCATTTTCTACCAGATTCTAAACTATCTGTAACATTTATAAGGCAAATCTGAGAGTGGAACACAATATTCTGAATGTGTAGACTCCAGATTCTCAGTTTTCCCATCCTTCTTCCCACTGTAATTGAAAGCAGAGCCGATGGGTGCACACCGGACAGTGAAATGAAAACATCACATTCTCCCATGCCAGTGCTGCAGTCTCCTCCTACACAGTAAATGCAGACACAGGTAGGCTCAGAGGAGAAGGGCCACTGTCCAGGTAAATTCTTGAATCCACAGACCAACAGTCTTTCTCATGGTCCATCCAAATCCCAGCAGAAACAACAGCACAGTTTACATTCTCTAAACACCCTACACTCAGCATGGTGTAGTTTGTGTTCTTCCTTACAACTCACTACAACAGAAAGAAAAGAAAATCGTGAAAAATTCCTGCAAGCACCTGACACTAGTACTAGTGATTGCTAACCCTCTCCAGAATCCCGCATTAGCTTGGGACACCCATCTGGGCCTAAGCATATTAGCTGCTCACATACTACTGGAACAGAGACCAAATGACTCAGACAGAACAGTCATTGCAGCTTTGCACTTCAAGCCCCCCAAAAAAGGGTTCTCACCTTAAAAGTTTGTATCTTAGTATATATTTCTTTCACTCTTCTAGGGTGCATCCTGCTCCTCATGCAAAGCCCAGGGTCATTTGTGTGCATATCACATTCATTACCCTTTTCATATAACCCATTGCCTCATGGTTGGTAAAGCCTTCATCCAAACAAGTCATATTCACACAGTTGCTGCTATTAATGAAAAGCAGGCCATGAACAAGACAACAATGAGGGCCCATAGAAGGTCTTGGAGATAGGAAACACAATGTGGGGATCATGTTCTTATTTATTTATTTTCCTCATTTTACATATCAATCCCAGTTCCTTCTTCCTCCCTGTCTCCCTTACTCTCTTACCATTCCATTTCCCCCAAAACACTCTCCCATCCCATTTTCCCCAACACTCCACAGGTAGGGTGATGTCTTCCAGGAGATGTCAACAAAGTCTGTTACCCAAGGGGCAGAGACACTCATCCCCAGATGCACACAATGTGTTCTCAACCCCCTCCCCAACACTTTCCTTTACATCTGCTTCCCTTTTCCCCTGCTTCTCCTCTAAATACCCTCCACACCCTACTGGAGCTACTGGCTCCCCTGGAGCATGCACAACACACTGCTCAACTCCCCAGCAGCCCTTGACCATCCACCCAGAAAATTGCTTAAACACTTTAGACCCTTCATGCCAGCCCTGACCTTCCCCTGCTGCCAGCGACCCCTAGCCCCCTTGAGGTCTAGCTGTCCACTCCTAAAACATATCATGCTCATTGTGTAAGGATGAAAAAGTTTAACCTTCAGACTTTGTAGATAAATTACCAAGAGGATCGGTTGTGTGTTCTGAGGTTGAAGGTAAAGGTGAATGAGTCAAACACAGAGTGAAGGTTGAATCTGAAGGTTTCTCTGTCTCCTCAGAAAGCAATGATCCTTCATAGAGTAAAGCTAAAATATCAGAAGAACAGCCAACTGCTTCTCTTATATCCTGTGCCAGTGTTGTCTGGGTTATATATTCACATAGTTTCTTGTAGCAGTGCACTCACTAGGATGCTTAACTGCTTGTTTTCCTCAAACTGTTCATAGTTTTTGCACAAGTTACATGAGGGATTCATCATCATTTTCTTTCCTTTACAAGTTTTGCAGACATAGTGTTGGCAGGTTGAGTTGGTGGGTGCAAATAGGATCTTGTAGCAAATGTCCACAAACACAGCAAGAGAGGGACTGTTGGAAGTAGGGCAGAATCCTGATAATCTCTGACAATGCCTTGGGGTCTCCAGGGTCATAATTGAGCACTAAGCAGCTCACGGAAATGTAGAGAGCAGTAGCATTCATGGGGTTCATTGCAGACACTTGGACACCAATGGCTCTCAGTTGAAAAGAAATTCTGGATCCAAGTTTCTAAGCAGCCAGGGAACAATGGCAAGTTTACAACTATTAAGAAGAAATCTGTGCATAACCACTGGCCAAAGCAGCAACCAAAAAACCATGCAAGTTTGTGAAGCTAAAGCAATCCTCCCACACAGGGAGCCTTGGTGCCCATCCTCTGTCCCTTAGACCTGCAGTCCAAAGAGAGAGGGAATGAGTATGCAACCAGCTTTCAAGTTCAACCAATATGGCCCCAGATTGGATGATCTGGCCTGGAATGGCACTTGATCTAGCCCTGCAGCTCCCCTGGCTACTTAGGCTTGAATAGCATATCTGGCCACAGAGGCTCCTCTGGAGTGCATGAGTATGAACCTAGTAGGGTCTAGTTGGGGCACTCTTTTCTCCAGCCATGGGTTATTACTGTATTGCATAGCCTGCACTGAGACAGAAGGATGACAAAGACTACTTTGCAGGCGTCTAGTGCCAACAGCTTAGGTGGCAGTCGGTGTGACCTCTGCTGTTCTTGCCAGGTTGAATTTGGGGTCCATGCTTTGCCTAGTGCACAGGGCAGGAGGCCCCTGCCCAAAAGGGACACCCAGGAAGAAATGCATGGGCAGAAAACAGGCCCAGCAAGCAATGGCTGTGCCTCTCACTCCTAGGTTGTAATCTCAGTATCAACAGCAAAAGTGCAACCCTCTAAAATTCAGGCCATCTTTTCACTACAGCATCAAGGACACCTTCAAGCTCTAATGCCCCTGCCACCACCACTTCCTTCCCAGCCACAGCTTAGGTGAATTTACCCTGGTAGGCCTTCACACCTACCCATTGTGCACAATGAGTCCAGCTGCAGGCCCCTCCCTCTGGCCTGGCCACCCTCACCTTCAGTTCATGCACTGCTCTACCTTGGTTGAGCCCAGGCTGCTCTGGTTGTGGTGGATGGTTCGGTGCTTCAGGCCCATCTAGTAATGAAAATCATTACCCCAAGGGTCAGAGATACTGCCATCCTTGAGACTAGGCTGCAGGTGTTGTGGCTAGCCAAGGCATGCATACAAAGAGTGTGCTCTCAACCCCTCCCCCAAGCTTTCTTTTCCTCAGCTTCTGCTGTCTCCTGCTTTTCCTCTAAAAGCCCCCATCCACACCCTCCTGGAGCTACCAGCACACCTGGGGCATGAGCAACCCACTCCTCACCCCACTCTTTGACCCTGCAGCCTTTCAGCTTTAAGAGTGCACTTTGACAGCCCACCTAGCAAAAACATATAAACACATTGGCCAACTTAAGCCAGCCCTGTTCTCCCTCTGCCACTCACACCCAGCCCAGCCCTCTACCCAAACATGTGCACACTGCTCACAACAAGCTCTCCACTTATGGCTCCTAGAAGAGAGCATGCTGTCTCTGTCCCTCCCCCACAAGCTCTCAAATTCTCTCTCTCCTAGGTTGTCTGGTGTTTGATGGATTGTTTAGTGGGCACATTGTTCCTATGGTTGGGCTGTACCTGTAGTGTAAATTGGTACAGTGCCTGGGGTCCTAGCAGGGCATCTCCACATCTTCCAGCCTGCTGTGGAACGGAGGATACTCTGGATAATAGAACAATATGCACTAATGAATGAGAAGCAGTCATCAAAAGCCTCCCAACCAAAATAATCCCTGGGCAAGATGGATATCATGCAGACTTCTATGAGAAATTCAAAGAAGTGCTAATACCAATACTCCTCAATAGTTCCACATGATAGTAACAGAAGGTTCATTACCAAACTTTAAAAGGCCACAAGTACCCAAGCCCCACAAAGATACAAATAAGAAAGAGAACTCCAGACAAATGTCCCTCATGAACACTGATACAAAATGCCTCAATAAAGTACTGGCAAATCTAATCCAAGCACACCTCAGGGAAATCAACCATGACAAAGGAGGCTTCATCCCTGCATTGCGTGATCATTCCTTGCCCCGACCCGAGGGGCCTAGTTATTCGTGGGTCGAGGTGGGCTAGAACCTGAAAATAATGGGAGAGAAAGAAGGAAGGAGACCAAGCAGTGCATTTGTCAAGGTCTAACTTTATTGATGTAAAAAGGAGTTTTTAAAGCAAAGCTGGGAGGAAATGGGGCTAGAACCTGAAAATAATGGGAGAGAAAGAAGGAAGGAGACCAAGCAGTGCATTTGCCAAGGTCTAACTTTATTGATGTAAAAAGGAGTTTTTAAAGCAAAGCTGGGAGGAAATGGGGAAAGGTAGCAGGCAGGGAGGAATGGGGAGGGGTAGATTCTGCTAACTTCTGGATCCTGGTAATGATCCCAGACAAAAAACTCAGACAATAAACATCTGCTTATCTTAGTTCATGGGCCAGGCCCATCTCCGTTCCAGGCACTCGGTTTATCTCAGTACCTGGAATGAGTAGAAGAGACCACCTGTTAAGCAGGTTCCTGTATACCAAGAAAAGGCTCAATGAGAGTTCTAAGGTATAAGCAATTCTGTAAGAGAATGTAACTCAATGTCAGCTCCCAACACCTTAGTTCATTTCAATAATAGTCAGCTATGTTTTTCTGCCTTCGTTTTTGGCCTTTTCTCTTTATTCTCTTTATACTTTCTCCAATATTTTGCACATTTTCATTGTCACATCCTTGTGGTAAGTATAGAAATCACATTAATGTCAATCTGTGTCCTCAGATTTTATGATCTCATTAATCATTCTGAGTGTTTCCACAATGACTGTAGCCTTGTAATCAGCTTACCGGTTATAAATTGTTGGCATTGTCATTGGGTTGTAATCATTGGATTGAATGAAATGGAGAGGTTAAGGAGTCCACGGAGCAACAGAAATTATGTACTATATGGGGGAGGAGGAGTGATAGTCCCACTCATTTTATCCTCTCATTTCAATCCAGCAAGAGAGATGGAACTAGGTAAGGATGGGGAGAAAAAAAAAGTTTGTTGGGGGCAGGTGTATCTGGGGGCACTTGGGATCTAATACCCATATCTCATGCTCTTCAGCTGTGCATAGGAACTTTATGTGGGCACACAGGTTCTCACAGCTGATGAGCTGAGAGCGTTAAACCTCATGCCCCGGCCCAGGAAAGATCCCCCCCCCAAATCACTCACAAGAAGTGATCTTAATGAGCTCTTTTATATTCCAAGTGCAATGGGGTCCACAACCATACACTGCACAGGGGTAGAGAACTGAGGACGCTGACTACACAATTGAGACAGCTTTTATAGGGTTATAAGAAAACACACACATCTTACACCAATTATCTCATAACATCCAGATCCCACCAGATGCTGACCAATGAATTTAAACCATCCAAGCCTGTGCTTTATAGCACAATCAGTTTCCTGTAACCCTAGAGATCTGCATTTACGGGGCTCCTGGGTGGGGTGAGAAAGCTATTTTCCTGTGCTCAAGGTACACACAGGTCTTGTCGTAAACAACCCTGTTGTAAACAGCAATGAATATGACCTTTTGCCTACTTACTTCCAGGGGACAGGGTCTGGAATGTAAACTTTTAGCTTCCTGGGGTCAGTGGAGAGTTAGGCTAAATTTTTGATCCTTACACTGAGTTTTGGTCATAGGCTAAATTGTCAAATTTTGGCTATATTTTCAAGCAGTGGTCAGGGCTGGTACCTGTAGGTGTGCTTGGTGTGGTTTAGGTATCATCATTTAGCAACACCAAGCAGGCTCTTCCCCAGTGATCCTGGAACCTGTAGTTAGCTGCCACACTCCCAGGATGCCTGCAAGCCATGAGTTACCACGGGACCGGTTCCCAAACCCACTCACCCAGATCCATGCTTATGAGCTGCTTGTTCTGGCAAGTCCCTGCCATGCCCTTGTGTACTCCCTGTGCCACAGCAGCAGGGATATAACAAAAATAGCTGTAGAAAACCAAGGGAGAACAATAGCAAAGCCTCCCTGTTATGTTTAAAAATACTGGTGAGTAGGCTGAGCTATGGTGGCTCATAGGCCTTTAATCCCAGCATTTGGGAGGCAGAGTAAGGCAGATATCTGTGAATTGGAGGCCATGATGGTCTACAGTGCTAGTTTCTAGTACAGGCTCCAAAGCAATGCAGAGAAGCCCTGTCTCAAAAAACAAACAAACAAACAAACAAACAAACAAAAAACCAACATTGCTGGTGAGTGGAAAGGTTATTTGAAACCCATGTTTGCTAATGCACTGTTTTTACCAGACTAAATAAAAAAAAATCTGTTGGGACTATATATGGAAGCCATTCCATTTTGCTATAGGTTCTTAGAACTAATAGCATTTCTATTTCCTCAAGGCATTTTTGTTTACCACCTACAGAATGCCTGGGCCTCAGTGGTGAATTGCTAATGACCCTTATGTAAATAACAACAGACTGCTTTATATGCCTCAAGTCAGAGAGCTATCTGAACTTTATAAATCATAGAAGATCTCTGAGATTGACCCATACTTTGGTTTATTACTTAAGTTTAGAGGTATGAAATAAACTGTAAATTTAGTATAGACTGAATTTGCTCTCCTGATGACTATCTTGGGTTTCTGTCTCTTAAGTATATTAGCTAGCCTTTCCATTGTCTACACTCTCAGACTCAGCAACTGACCAAGAGGTCACCAGATTACACCCCTAAAAAGGCAGTTTATGACATAAACCAATATTTAATCTGAGAAAATGCAATCCGGGGTGGTTCCAGGAAAACAGAAGATCAGAAATCAGAAGGTGAACTGCAGGGAGACATTTTAAGTGCAGAGTCTTAACTAAAGAGAATTTAGGCACTCTAAGGGCAGGGTGTGAAAGAGTGCAGCTTCCTATTTTGGCTGAAGTTTCACCCAACTCACATACTCCACCTCCACTAGGAACAGAAGCATGAGCTCTCCACGATGACAGCAAAGGGTAAACACTCCACTCACAACTCCTGCTGAGTGTGAGCCCACTGAATCCTGATTCCCCCTCATCATGAAATTCCTTGCTAGCAGGAAAAAGCCAGACTTAATCTGTTGCCTCCATGCCTGAGAGTCTGGGATATTTTGTTGGAAGACCTGCTGGCTTGTATTCCTATAAAAAGAAGTTGGAATGTTTGGGAACCTGTTCAAAAAACCCTTCGCTAAGGTGCTTTGTTTCTTTTAATCCCTTGATTGTCACTAGGGTTTTCCTGGCCAATCAAAGCCTCTAGTGGACCCACAACTTAGAGGCTAGGGTTCTTCTGTAGCCAGGATTTATGCTCAGATCACCTCATGAGGAAGTCAGAAGTGGTCTTGTGTGCAGTGCCTTTGGTTCTGCGTAGAAGACCAGAAGGTGCAGAAGCCTCGGGCAGGTCCTCTCTCTCTCTCTCTCTCTCTCTCTCTCTCTCTCTCTCTCTCTCTCTCTCTCTCTCTCTTTCTCTCAACACCCTTCCCTCTCTCAGTTACTCCCTTCTCCCAACCCCTCTGTCTCTCTCTTCTATTGCAGATCATTTCTGAAGGGCAGAAACTGCAAATTTCTGAGCATCAATTCTGTATAAATTGTTCCCCAATAAAACACCCATTTATCATTTGTCTTGGGTCACTTGGGTCAAGTGAACATATTAACACCCTGCTGTCATAAGAAATATTTTTTTTCATATTGAAACTAAAGAAATATATGATATCTAAAATCTTCACCAATTTATTTACTTGAGTTGGGTTTTCTCTTTCATGAGTTCTTTCCTATTACCTAATATAAAGGTGATACAAAAAGGATTCAAATTGTCTACAGGTTTACAAAGGAGAATGTGCAGAATTATGACAACTGCATTGCCAGTACCTAGGTCAGATTTTTGAGAAATTTCTATAGAGTCTGATACAAGGATATCCTAGGGTCCAACCTTCTTGGAACAAGCGTGAAAAGTAACAAATTCACAACTGACCTAGCATGATTAAAAGGAAGTCAGATCATTAACCAAGCAGATGTGCACACATGAATATTTTTTTCTAGTGAGCACTCATGCCTGTAAAAGAGGTGTTAAAATGTTTAATGTCTGAAGAGTTGCCTTCTGCATGTATTGGTTCATGAAACAGAAAGCAAGCATTAAGGATTGAATTTAGAGAAATCAATTGATATGTGCCACCAACTGCTCAGTGGGTAACAGGTCTGCGAGGAGACCAAGACTCAGATGACCAGGTCAGGAGTGGCTTTTGTTTGACAGGAAGACACAAACACACTTGAGGAGGTTTGCAAACTGCTACAAAATTTACTACAAAATATTGGGTTTTTATACAGAAAGTTCAAAGAACAGATCTTTGGTCACAGTTTAAAGATAAACAGACATTCTATAGATGTCAGCAATTTCCTTTGAAGTATAAGATCATAAATACTTTTAAGCAAGTGCATAATTGGGAGCCTCTGTTTATTTTGGCCTGCTTGTGGTCAGCATATCAGAGATTTGATTTGTTGAGTTTACAAAATAATCTTTGTCACTGGATAGTAAACTTTAAATAGTATTGATTTATGGACCCTAAGATCCCAAATTAGAGTATTGTTGTGAATCCCACAGTAGGTTTGTTGTGGGTGGGCTAATTAAAGACAGGGTCACATTGTGGGCTGCTTCTTACAGCTTTAGCCCTAATTGATTTATCAGGCCTTGGGCTAACATCTGAAGTCACAACTGGCACCTTAGGATCTGTATCTGAAGTCACAGAAAGCAATATCCATCTGTTGATTGTTGATCTGTATCCCTTTCAGTTCCTGAAACTATATCTAAGTGTTCTCTAGGCTTCTCTGAATTACCAGTGGAGCTACAGGCTAAAATATCCATGAATAAAAGACAATATTGTAATCATAGCACAAAATACATCTAGCCCTGTTCCAAACTGCCAGCCAAGCAAGCATCTTTAGGGACCTGGACCACTTTTCTCCAGGAGGCATAACCACATGTGCTGCAAACCTCTGGACAGATAGCTATTGAGATTTCTCTCAGCCATTGCTACACTGTCTCTACTAGAGCTGGTGTGGCAGTGCTTTTCTGAATTTCTACAGTATTCATTCACCTACTTTTGCCCATATATGCACCTATACCATGTGTTCAAGCTGTTCTAAAGTAAGAGAATGAAGAGAAGCTCATTTTTATTTCAGTACATAGAAAAGTATTAAGTTAATGGCCATAGATGTTATTGTCTCCATTCTGGAAATAAGAAAATTGGAACACAGGATATATGGTTAGATACTCATAAATGTAGTTGAATGGCATAATGATGCTTTCATTTCCATGTGCATATTACTATAGGTGTGTAGTTGTTTGATAAACTTGAAAATAAGTAAAACTCAGAAAAGGACCTTGCATTTTTGGGAAAAAATCAATTAGTCTATAAGGTTAGTCAATTAGTGGGTGTGCTTTGTAGCAAGTGGGAGGTGTACTGGAATGTGACAGAATCTAGAATTATCAATGCTGCCTGGCAACCCTGATGGAATTCTATATTCTGATGTCATAGGCTAATACCAGAGAACAACTTATATTGGATATTTTAGTCTCTGAAGATAAGTATCTCATAAAACTTTTCATGACAGTGTTTGTGAAAATTGATTCTCCTAATCAAGTCATAGCCAAACCTTGGAAATTGGCCTACAGCTGTTAATATTACCAAATTCAAGATTACCTAATATCAGGATTTATACTCTTTGGAGAAACAGTCCAAAGACTTTTGTTGATGTATGTCATTTTCCCTAAGAAGTAAAACTATGGATGAAGACGATAAAAAGACTCACACTTATTCAACAAAGGGTAAATTTTCTATTGTTGACTTCCTTCAGGATATTTTTAATCCATTTGTTAGACTAGACTGAGGAATAATTGGATAGCAATTAATCTCTAATGAGGCATCTGCTCAACATCAACTGACGGATATCCTCTTAATCCCTGGATACACAATGACACATTTTACTGCTCAAATCTGTTATAAATCCATCATCCATTTAGTTTGGCACAATCATGTGGCAGACAAGTAAGAGACAACTTGTGAGTGTCTAGTATAGCAGACCATCTTATCCACTGATTATGTAATTATTTATTTATGAAAATAGGACATTAAATAATTGATGATCAGTGGATTTTTGCACCACATTGTGGGAGCCAAGTATGCAAGACCATCTCATATTTAAGTATGTAATTAAATTATTTAAATCAATGGTAACAACATCGCTCATGAGTATGGTTTAGAGCCACCTTGGGGAAGTGGATAATGTGATACTAACTGTTTTTTTTATTTTATAGTTTAATAAAACAATGATTATGTCTTTCACAATACCTGAAGTGTGGGGTCACCTTGTAGGATCAAGTATGCCAGATCAACTAATTTTATAATTAAATTATTTAAATTGATGATAGGGGTTAGTATAAAAGATCATTTAAATATTTGCATAATAATTTAAATAAATGGTCCTCTATTCCATGAAGAGTCAAATCAGTTTCCATGTTGGGGAGTTAAATATGCAATATGTAATATCATTGGGGAGTTAAATATGCAATATGTAATATCATCACAGTTTTTGATTAATTGGTATATTTTCATTTTAAAGTCAATTTTATTTTTAAACTCAAATAGGGTTATTCACCTATATCATTCACACTGCTCAAAGCTTTATTAAACACCTTTTCATCAGAGAAATGCTCTGAGCATGAAAAATAATTCTGAGTTGTATATCTGTCACTTACCAGTATCCATCTCATTCCCTATCTCCATCGCTCACTCTCTCCCACCCTCCCATGCAACCTGATCACCCTCCCCTCCCATTCCCATCCCCTGCACGACATGTAGGCTGATGCCATTAGGAGGGTACAACTAAATCTGTAAAATCATTTGGAGTAGAAACTAGGCCATCTCTCCTGCCTCTATGTTAAAGGAGTATCCCTCATTGGGAATATGCTCCCAAAATTCTTTTGTGCACTAGGTGTACATACTACTTACACTGTCCAAGGAACCTGAGACTGCCTAGGCCTTCTAAATGAGACCCATATTTATGTAGTCTGAGCTGATCCAATGCTGGGTACACAGCTACCAGCCTTGGGGCCCATTAGATTCTCCTTGTTCAGGTCAGCTGTCTTGTGGGTTTCTGTAGCTTGGTCAGGTCCTCTCCCTCTGCATCTTAGTTCCAGGTTGGCTCAGTGTTTAACTGTGGGTGTCTGTTCAGCTACTAGATGAAGGCTCTGTAAGTTAGTCATCAAATTATTACCAGGGAAGGAAATTTATGGTAGCATTTCCAGTGTTGCTCAATTTGTTAGTTCAGATCAGTCTTGTAGGTCTCTGGACATTTCTCTAGAGTCAGGTTTCTTTTCTAACCTATAATGACTCCCTCTTGTCTGGAGTCTCTCTCTCTCTCTCTCTCTCTCTCTCTCTCTCTCTCTCTCTCTCTCTCTCTCTCCTCACTTTCTGCCATCTATTCCTCCCCTAACTCAATCTTCCTAGGCCAATGTGCTTTCCTTTCCTCCTCTTGTGTTTCTCCTAGCTCTTTCTCCACTCACTGCTCTGCCACTCCCAATATCCTCAGGAGATCAAGTCCCTTTTCTCTTCTGTGTGGGAACTTGTTTGAGTCACTTAGACTTCTCTTTGTATTCTAGTTTCTCTGGAGGTGTTTATTATAGGTTAGTGATCCTTTTCAATATGTCCACAATTGATATATCAGTGAATACATACCATGTTCCTCTTTCTGAGACTGGTTATCTCTTCCAGGATGGTTTCTTCTAGTTTCAATTCCATCCATTTTCAAGCAAATTTCAAGATTCCTTTTTTTTTAAGCAGAGTAATATTCCATTGTGTAAATATGCCACATCTTCTTCATCCAATCTTTAGTTGAGGGACATCTAAGTTGCTTCTAGGTTCTTGGTATTTTAAATAATGCCGCTACAAACATAGCTGAACATGTCTTCATTTCATGGATGTAGATAATTATGGTATATGCCCAAGAAGGGGAATGCCGGATCCTGTGGTAGACTGATTCACATTTTACTGAGGAATCACCATACTGATCTCGAAAAAAAATGTACAAGTTTGCACTCCCACCAGCAGTGGAGGAGTGTTTGCCTTTCTGCCCATCCTCTCCAGCACAAGTTGTCATTGGTGTTTCTAATTTTAGACATTCTGGCAGGAGTAAGATGGTATTTCAAAGGTGATTGATTTGCATTCCCCTGACAGTTAAGTATGTTTAACACTTTAAGTGTGTTTCAGCATAGTTTAATTCTTCTACTGAGAATTCTTTCTTCAGTACTGTTTCCCATTTTTAATAGTGTTATTTGTTGTTTTATTGACTAGTTTCTTTTGTTCTTTGTATATTTTAAAGAACAGCCTTCTGTCAGATATAGGATTGGTGACAATCTTCCCATGTTGTGGGATGTCATTTGGTCTCATCAACTGTGTCCTTTGCCTTAGAGAAGGATTCTCAGCTTGAAGAAGTCCCATTTATTAATTGTTGATCTCAGTGTCTATGCTAATGAACTTATGTTCTGGAAGCAGTCTCCTGTAGCAATTCATTCAAGAGTACCTCCCACTTTCTTTTCTAATAGACACAATGTGGCTGGATGTAAGTTAAGGTCTTTGATCCATTTCAACTTGAGTTTTGTGCATGGCGATTGTTGGGACTCAGCAGTGTGTGGCCCCCGCTTATGATGATGGACAGGACTCCTATGGCCACATCATCACTATGTCAGGATTTACCTGACTGTTGAAGCTTTTACCTGGCGGCACAGGAAAGTAGTTACCCTTTGCCCAAGCGTTTCTCTATCTCCCTGCTAAACACTCTCTTTCATCTTCCTCCTCTCCATCTAATGTTCTTCTAGCCACGCAAGCTGAACCTACTACAAAAGAAGGATCCATAACTAACTCAGGATATATTATGGCCATGTTAAAGGCCTCCCACCTCCCCAAAGCTATAGGGATTATTCCCTGCCGGTCTCATCAGACTGACATCTCCATTATCTCTAAGGGAAACAACTGGGCTGATGAAGCAGCTAAAGCCACAGCCCTCAAAAGCCCACACTCATCACACCCACCACAAGGAGACCTGACACTACTACCCACATCCTCACAGTCACCTCCTAATACTCGACAAATTATGTCCTATTGATGGGAGATGTTATTCTGTATATATGTTTCTCATACTAATTAATAAAGCCCTGTTGGCCAATAGAAAACTAGATAGGCGGGGCTAGGAGACTAGAGGGAGGAAAGAGGGAGTAGTAGGTAGGGTCGAGATGTAGACCTGAAAGAAAGAAGATGCCAGCTGCTGTTACGGCAGGTCTCCCCGCAGGCCTCCTGGTCCTGCCGCCATTGTCTTGCAACCACGTGTGCCCCAAATAACACTCAGAGACTCTGTATTTGATACAATCCTGTTGGCCAATTACCATTACTGTTTATGGGCAAGCTCTGCCTTAATTATTAACCCATTTCTACTTATCTAAGTATTTCCACGTGGTCGTCTGATAGGGGAGCTGCGGCTGGCGTCCGCTCCTTCCCCGGGCTACACCTTGACTCCTCCCTACTACTTCCTCTTTCCTCCTTCTAGTCTCCTAGCCACGCCTATCTAGTTTTCTATCGGCCACAGTGCTTTATTAACCACTAATAGAAACGTATATACAGAATAACATCTCCCATCATCTCCTCTTTTCTGTCTAAAGTAAAAGAAGGGGTTTAACCTTAACATAGCAAAATGTATCATACAACAGTTATCAAATAAGAATCATAGTAAACAATATTTAGTCCATTAACATTTTGTAAGAATTTAAGAAAATATCATCTATCCTATCTTTGTGAGTCTAAAGTCCTATAAGTAACTTATCTTTAAACCTAACTAAGGAAAACTATAACCATAATTATCTGTCTTCAATTCCTTCAAAGACCACAGAAGGATAATATATAAACTCTAGAAATGACAGAGACAATGCATTGCCTGGTCAGTCACCCAAAGTCCTTCTGTAATGTTCCATCTTCAGCCGATAGGCCATAGTGTGTGTTCAGACTCCTCAACAAGGCAGGAAACTTTTCTCTGTGTCCTGTAGACTGTCTGGCTGTCTGGCAGCCTCTTCCATGAAGCAGGAATCCTGTAGCAATGTCTATCTTGCATCAGGAGTCACCTTTTTGTGGGTCCTGCATGTCCAGTTTCTATAACATAAAATCAAACAGTCTAGACAAGAGAAGTACCTTGCTCAAATGGCTAGTCTTGCCATATTAGAAGCAAACTTCATAATGTGTTTCTTCGATTTCCATCTTCCTTTCTTCTGTAGGTGGTGTTACCAGGAGCAGTTGTGCCTCACTGTCAAGAAAAACCCTAAACCATTTTAAATGCCATATTCTGTAGGTCTTTGAAAGGTTTGAAGAATGCCTATTCATCTCAAATACATCTCTGCATATCTAGAAATCCTAACTAACTTAACTCTAAGTTTTGACTATCATAGGTAACTCTCTATAATCTGTACTAAATTATACATTGCATTTTCCAATGAGCTATATAAACACAATACCTAAACAAGAGGAGAACTATACATATTACAAAATTGACCTTAAATTGCATCAATAAAAGAAAATCCATTCCAAAGCAAAGTATTCATATCTATACCTTAATTCCCTTTTTACCTTTACAAAGATTGCTTGTGGCTATAGCCATTTATAACCAACTCCATTTAAATGAAAACAAACATTTATAAACAATATTTGGGAATTTGGGCGTCGTTCTTTCCAAACTACTTCCTGCTGATAGAGGGCGATGTCATGGGTGTCCAAAGAAGATGTAGAAATCTTGGCTGTAGTCTGCAAGGCTTTGTCTCAACTGCTTTGAATGTTGGATCACCTGGAGAGCTGTTTCAGGGGGTCTGGCTTGATCAAACCATATAAGTCTGGAAAGAATCCATAGCTTTTCATTTTCTGTGGAAACAAAAATAGAAATCCTTTTCCCCAGTAACTTGTCCTTAAGCTCAAATTTTTGAGTCAAAGCATTTTTAAAATATATAAATTGAATTAATCCAGCAGCATTTCTTTTATCAGTAGTTATTTTTTCCGCAATCAAATAATTTAAAGACAACAGAATCGCGTATAGTATCCAAAATTTCTCTGTGTTTTCCATCTTTACATGGCTTTTTTATTACTCTAATTATTCTACTTCTATTTTTTACATATTTTGAGACAGGGTTTCTCTGTGTAACTTTTATCTGTCCTGAAATTCACTGCATATCAGGTTTACTTTGAAATCACAGAGATCTGCTTGCCTCTGTCTGTCGAGTGCTGGGATTAATGGCGTGTGCCATTATACCCATTCATTCTACTTTATTTTTTCTTTTTTAAACCATTGTACCTTGTTTCTTTTTCTCTCCCAAGCCAGCGTATTTTTTAAAACACAGTGTAAACCTTCATTGCAGCTCTCCTACACATCAATGAATTGTTAGCAGAGCTCTTTAAAAGCCAGGTGGCTTTTTTGCCACTTATGCTAATTTTGGAAACCTCCCTTAAAGGAGCCGTGCAAATCTCTGTCTACAACAAAACAAATCCAACCTAGAGAATGCTGCTACTAAGAAGTCTTGCTAGTCTCTGTTCCCTTGTTTCTAAAAACTATTTGTTAAGCATTTGTTAAATTTTAAGTGAAAGTTCTCAATCCCAGTTCTGACACCATTATGTTACAGCAGGTTGTTCCTGCCGGCCTCCCGGTCCTGCCGCCGCCACGTGGGCCCTTTGGGCCCTCTCCCGTGCCAGCCCCAAATAACACTCAGAGACTCTGTATTCGATATAATCCTGTTGGCCAGTTACCATTATTGTTTATGGGCTAGCTCTGTCTTAATTATTAACCCATTTCTACTTATCTAAGTATTTCCACATGGTCGTCTTATCGGGAAGCCGCGGCAAGCGTCCTCTCTCCTTCCTGGGCTACATCTCGACTCCTCCCTACAACTTCCCCTTTCCTCCTTCTAGTCTCCTAGCCCCGCCTATCTAGTTTTCTATCAGCCACAGTGCTTTATTAACCACTAATAGAAACACATATACAGAATAACATCTCCCATCATCTCCTCTTTTCTGTCTAAAGTAAAAGAAGGGGTTTAACCTTAACATAGCAAAATGTATCATACAACAGTTATCAAATAAGAATCATAGTAAACAATATTTAGTCCATTAACATTTTGTAAGAATTTAAGAAAATATCATCTATCCTATCTTTGTGAGTCTAAAGTCCTATATGTAACTTATCTTTAAACCTAACTAAGGAAAACTATAACCATAATTATCTGTCTTCAATTCCTTCAAAGACCACAGAAGGATAATATATAAACTCTAGAAATGACAGAGACAATGCATTGCCTGGTCAGTCACCCAAAGTCCTTCTGTAATGTTCCATCTTCAGCCCATAGGCCATAGTGTGTGTCCAGACTCCTCAACAAGGCAGGAAACTTTTCTCTCAGATAAGATAACCATGTGGAAATACTTAGATAAGTAGAAATGGGTTAATAATTAAAACACAGCTAGCTCATTAACAATGATAGTCATTGGCCAACAGGATTGTATCAAATACAGAGTCTCTGAGTGTTATTTGGGGCTGATGCGGCTGTGGGCCCAGACTGGCGGCAAGTGGGATGGCACCGGTGGGAAGGAACAACCTGCTGTAACATCCTATTTACTTAGCTGTTTCATCCTAACAGCAAGTCTCATTTTGTCAAGGTTCAACTCCAGCCCACTCCTGGGGAATTGTAGTTCTTAAAAACTATCACTGCCTCTTGTAAAACCTGTCAGAGGTCAGATCCTAACTCTAGGTATTGTAGCTTCCCATTTCTTACCCACCAGGCCAGGGGCTCTCTCTCCCAGGGACTGACTGGCAACTTCACTTTACCCACCTGCCTACAGTCACATTGGTCAAATATCTCATGGTATTGGTTGATACCTTCTCAGGGTAGTGGAAGCTTTTCCAACTACTAACAAGAAAGCTCAGACAGTCTCTGACACCCTTCTCAGGGAAATAGTTCCATGGTTTGTAATCCCAGCTTCTCTTCATTCAGAAAATGGTCCTGAGTTCCCTCTCAGATTTCACAAATCTTATCTAAAGCTCTAAACATATCTTGGCATTTCCATATCCCCTATTACCCCCAGTCCTCAGAGAAAATAGAGCATATTAACCATTCCTTAAAAAGTGTTCTTGTTAAAATGTCACAGGGACTTCACCTTGACTGGGTAAAAGTCTTGCCTCTGGCTCTACTCAGGCTTAAGGCCCTCCCCAAATGACCCCCTCTCATCTCACCCTTTGAACGTATGTATGGGAGGCCAGTTCTAACAACTGGTCTTTCACCTGAACTGTCACCTCTCTCTGACCACCTGCTTACACCCTTACTTCATCATCTCAGTTCCCTCCTATGGAACTTTACTGACCACTCCCTGACTAGACCTTGTGCCAATTTCGGTACATTCCCAATTAACATCGGGGACCAGGTCCTTCTCTCTCCCCCAGACCAATGCACCTCACCCCTTTCCCCTAAGTGGCAGGGCCCCTTCAAGGTAATCCTTGTCATTCCAACAGCTGCTAAGCTTGAAAGCCTTTCCCACTGGATTCATTTATCTCACCTCAAACCCTTTACTTGCTCACCCAAAACTAATCCCTCACATACAGCAACTACAACAGGACCCTGTTCCCTTAATCTCTGGATGACACCAAGATCTACACTGTCTCCTATTCTAGAAGATTAAGGATTCATTCCTATAACCTCACCCTGCTGGATTGGAAGCTTCATGCTTTTCTTCCTCTCCTCAGGCTGACCTAAAACTTTTAATCTAACCAATTAGTTGTTGTTACAGGAATGATAGCCAGTGATCTAGAGACACAAATCATCAACCACTTGTAACTCCTAAGTAATGGTAACATTTCAAACATAAATATGTACCTAAAGTGTCTAATATTTATGTTTCACAAACCCAATGGTTTCTTTAGGTTCTAAGGAGCTGAAATGGATCCATTTATCCAGGTCTGATTCACTCCAAATAAATATTATTCAACTTCTTCCTGGCCTCCTGACTTCTTTCCCTTGTCCTGGGATATTCTTGGGAACGTCTCCCCCACCTTATATTTCTCCTATTAAGTACTAAGACCTAAAAAGAAAAACTTAACCTTGTCCTCTGCTCTGCTAACATCTTGTCAGGTCTCAGAGAGACGCCAGATTTCCATACTGTCAGGATTGCGATGAAACAGCCAGCTACCAGGATGTGGCAGCACCCCAGCTTTCTCGGATGCCTCAAAAGAAGACCAATGCCCCAAATCAGCAGGAAGAAGTCTTTTGAGAACTCAACGCCCTTATTCCCTGACCTGCCACGCCCAACCCCCACCTTTTTAATAACAGTAAGTGGTGGGAATGTTGGGACTCAGTACTCTGTGGACCCCTCCTTTGATGATGGGTGGGACACCTATGGCCATGTCATCACTACGTCAGGCTTTACCTGACTGTTCAAGCTTTTACCTGGTGGTGCAGGGGACGCGGTTACACATGTGCAAGCCCCCCTTTTAAAGCAAGTGCCCCACACCCCGCTCTCTTTCTCTCTCCCCGCTTTCAGCTGGCCAACAGCTACCCCCTTTTTCTCCCCTCTCTCAATAAACTCCACGTGGGAGCTGAGTCTCATGTTTGTGTTTCTTAGGCAATAGCAGCTGCAAAAGAACAACAGCATTTGAAAGGGGTGTATCTCCAGTCTTCTACATAACATCATTCTGTTGTGATAGCACCATTTGTTGAAGATTCTTTCCTCCTCCTATTGTATACTTTTAGTTTTTTTTTTTCAAAAACCAGGTGTTCTGATGTGTGTGGGTTAACATCAATGTTTTTTGATTAAATTCTGTTGGTCAACCTTACAATATTTGTGCCCATACTAGGCTGTTTTCAGGACTCTAGTTCTGTAGTAGAGCTTAAAGTCAAAAATGGTGATGCCTCCAGAAGTTGCATTTTTTTCATGTAAAGTTGAGTATTATCCTTTCTAGGTCAGTGAAGAATTGTGCTGGGATTTAGTGGGGATTGCATGCATCTGTAGATTGCTATTTGCAAAATTTCCATTTTTACTGTTTATCTTACCTATCAAAGAACATGCAAGATCTTTTCATTTTCTGTTATCTTCTATAAATTTTTGCTTTAAAGACACAAAGTGCTTGCTATATACACCTATCCCTTGTTTTGTAAACATTAACTCAAGCTATGTAATGTTGTCTGTGGCTATTTTAAAGGTAGATTACCCTGATTACTGTCCAAGCCTCTTTATTGTCTGCATATACTAGGTCTACTAAATTTTTTTGAGTTAATCTTGTATCCTGCTAATTTGCTGATTGTGTTTATCAGCTGGAGAGATTCCCTAGTAGTATTTTTGAGCAAATATGTAAACTATCATATAATTGGAACACAATGACAGTTTTATTTCTTCCTTACATATTGTATCCCCTTGATCTCCTTTTGTTGCCTTATTGTCCTTGCAAGAATGTCACGTATAATATTTTCTATTTACCAAGAGAGTGGGCAGTGTTGTCTTCCTGATTTTTGCTGAATCACCTTAAGCTTCTTTGAATTCAGTTTGATGTTGCCAGTTGGAAGGAGAAAAGCTTTTTCAACAAATGGTACTAGCACAACTGGATTATGGTGCATAGAAGACTGCAGAAAGGCCTATGTCTATTGTCATGCACACAACCAAAGTAAAAAATGGATCAAATACCTCAACATAAATATAGCCTTACCAAAACTTTTAATAAAGAATGTGCCTGGTACACGTGAACAAACTGGTAAAGGAGACTCCTTCCGGAACATAACACGAGTAGCAGACATCGCCTGGCATCAACAATTGATAAAAGAAACCTCATGAAACTGAGAGGCTTCTGTAAGGCAAAGGACATAGGCAACAACAGCAAAAGGGAGCCCACATACTGGAAAATTATGTTCACTAACCACCCATGTGACAGAAGGCTCATCACCAAAATATACAAAGAACACAAGAAACTAGTCTCTAAAGACCAAATAACCCTATAAAAATTAGGGTATAGTAGTGAATAGAGAATTCCCAATAGAGAAAAACAAAATGTCTGAAAGACACATGAGAAAGTGCTCATCATCCTTAGCCATCAGGAAATGCAAATAAAAACAACTCTGAGATACTAGCATAGTCCTGACCGAATGGACAATTTTAGGTAATAACATGACATTTGTCATTTCATTCAGGAGTCCTTTCAATATTCTTCACTGAAAGAAGACTCATCAATTTTGCATCTAGATTAGGTCCATGTGAAATGCATTCAGTCATACATTGGGTGCTGATAAGATGTCAACTCGGGAAAACAATGTGCTTTGTCCTTCTAGATGTTGAATTAATTTCTTGAAATATCAGGGCCAGAAGATTCTGAGATTAGAACTTACACCACACCATATATCTCTATATTCTATATTCATTTTATATTGGCTTATGTTCACTCTACTTTACAAGATGTTTGCTAGGTACCCATGCTACAAAATGGTATGTCGGCAGAAATTATGCACACATGTGTGAATGGAAATAAAAGGATATGATTGGAGTACTGAGAAAGAGTATTTCTATATACCACCAGCTTCATAATCAGAGAAAATCATCTAGTGAGATGACAATATAATTTTTCATTTTTCAGTGAATCACATTGATAGATTTTCATATGTTGATCTATGCCTCCATCAGTAGGACGAAGCCTACTTGGTAATGATGGATGATTTCCCTGATGTGTTCTATTTGCCAGTATTATATTGAGTATATTTGCGTCAAAATTCATGAGGGATATTGGTGTCTAGTACTCTTTCTTATTTGTGTCTTGTGTGGCTTGTGTACCAAGGTAATTGTAGCCACACATAAATAATTTGGTAATGAACCATCTGCATTTATTTTGTGGTACAATTTGAGGAGTATTGGTATTAGCTCATCTGTGAATTTCTGGTAGAACTCTGCTCTAAAGATATCTGGCCTTACCCTTTTTGGTTGGGAGGCTTTGATGACAGGTTATATTTTAATAGAGATTATAGTTATGTTTATTTATTTTTCATAAGGGTAATATTTGAGCATGGCTTCTTTTATATTATTTTTTTTATTTTATATATTGACCCTAGTTTCCTCTCCCTCTTTGCTCTCTCCCTTCTACTTTCCATCTCTCCCACTCTCTCATGCCCCCAGACCGACCTCCCCTCCCATCTTCCTCCACAACACATGTAGGGAGATGCACTCCAGGAGTGGTCATCTACATTTGTCAAGTCATTTCGGGTAGGGACTAGGAATTCTCTACTAGAAGTATCCCTCCATGGGGGATGTGCACACAAAGTCCTTTAGTGTACCAGGAATACATACTGGTTCTCTCTGTCTGTGGTCCTTTAGACTGTTCAGGCCTTCTAGTTGAGACCCATGTTCAAGTTTTCTGAGTCAGTCCCATGCTGGATTCAGAGCTATCAGTTTTAGGGACCATTAGATTCTCTTTGTTCAGGTCAGCTGTGCTTTTGCGTTTCTGCTCGGCTCAGTGTTTGGGTGTAGGTGTTTGATTCATTTCCATCAGCTACTAGATGAGGGCTCCATTATGGTGGATAAGTTAGTCATTGACCTCTTTATCAGAAAAGGGCATTTATGGTAGTGTTTCCACTGTTGTTTAAATTGTTAGTTGGAGTCAGTCTTGTAAGTCTCCAGACATTTCTCTAGATTCAATTTTCTCTTCAAAGCTATAATGGCTCCTTCTTTTGTGGTCTCTCTCTCTCTCTCTCTCTCTCTCTCTCTCTCTCTCTCTCTCACACACACACACACACACACACACACACACACACACACACTCATGTGAGGGTATGTTCCCTAAATGTGTGGTCAAGTCTAGAAATGGCCAGAGTTTAATCTAGAGGAAACACCATGATATGACCAAGACAAGTGTGGAGTGTGGCAATCTCACGGGGTACCTTGCAGCTCTTCATCCACATCCTGGGCTTCACTGTCCTCTACTATGAGAAGAACAGGCAGCAGCACCAGAGGTGCAGGCAGCAACATAGTGGTTGCCAAGGCAGCATTGCTAGGGACGACATCACAAAGAGTGAGGAGCTGATCTCTCTTAGCTTTGCAGTTGAAGACAGCTCCATCAATGCTGATAGAGCCCCTGCTTCTGTGGACACAGCCACCACAGTAGCCTCATTTTGACTGTAGTGACTTGGTGGTGTGTCATGACATGTGCCTGTCAGAGTTTATTAGAAAAGATTTTCTGATCATCTTATTATTAAATTATTGAATTTTTAAAATTGGTGATGGCTGTGTCCTTCATGGCTCAATTCTGGTGCATCCTCTCGGGAATTGATAATGTGAAACCATCCAGATTTTACTTGATTATTTAATCATTTAAATCTATTATTATATAATCGGTAAATCACTGGATATCACAGTGTCCCTTAAGCTCTGGGTGCTGTTCCTGTCTCCAATTATATGCTGTGTCCATCACACAGCAACCAAACCCTAATTGATGACCCCATCATCCTTTAAGTAATTCAATAAGTAAATAATTGGATGGTCCTGCATACTTAATGCCCACAAGATGGAACCAAATTCCAGTGATTCTCAAAGAAATAATACATAGATAATTAAATGATGACACACAAATATCTTCCAGGGAAGACTGGACAGACTCCAGTAATGAAAGACAACATCATCATCTTTTTAAGTAATTAATACACGATGATAAAATAATTTAATAATGAGATGGTGTTGCAAACTTAAATCCCACAGAGTGGAGTCAGACTGAACTCCTACTTGAATAATGATTTATTTAAATAATCAAATACATAAATAATTAAATAACCTTGCACATAAAGTTCAACAAGTTAGCACCAAACTCGAAGTATGATGGCTGATGTAATGATCTATTTAAATGACTAAATAACCAAGTAATAATATGATAGCACATCATCAACTCCCTCATTCTGACTGCAAACGTGAATAATGGTTTATAATGTCATCATTATTTTGAATAATTTAGTTACATAATTTCATGATCTGGCATACTAGTTCAAACAAGGTAGAACCAAACTCCAGTGATTTTCAAGTATTTAATGACAAGTTTTATAGTGAAATGAATGTAACATCAGATGATGTGACGGTTTGGCATATTTGCCTCCCACAAGAAGGTTCCAAACTCCTGTAATCACTGAATAATGACAGTTTTATAATTAAATGTTTCAAAAATTAAATTATTTGATGGTATTTTATACTTGATTCTACAAGACTTAGCAAAACTCAAGAGATGATTGATTACTTAATCATAAATTTGAACCAAAAAATGAACGAGTAATGAGATAATATCTCATGATTCATCCATGGGGAGATAAGAAAATTATACCATCTTTGATTTAAATAATTAAAGAATGAAATTACTTACCACAATTATCTCCAACTATGTGTAAAAATCCACTTATCATCTATTATCTAATGTCCTATTTTAATAATTATATAATTACATAATTAGAGTATAATATAGTCTGACATACTGAAAAATGATAAGTTGCCTCTTGATTGACTCCCATAAACTTGTGCCAAACACCCTGGACCAGAAATTATTTAATCACAGATTTCAGTAGTAAAATATGTAAATGATTATATGTCATTGTGGATGCAGGTATTAAGAGGTTATCAGATAGTTGATGTTGGGCAGCTTCCTCATTAGTGAAAAACTGCTATCCAACTATTCCTCAGTCTACTGTAACAAATGGATTAACACCTTTCTGAAGGAATGCTAGCAATGGAAAACTCATCTTCTGTTGAATAATTGTGAATCTATTTATCTTCTTAATCCTTAGTTTTACTCCTAAGGGAAGATGATATTCGTCAACAGTATTTGAACCGATTCTCCACAGACTATATTCCCTGATATTAGAAATTGGGTAATATTAATAGATCTAGGCCAACTTCCAGGGATTTGGTTATGACTTGGTTAGGAGAATCAATTTACACAAATGCCATCATTAAATGTATTAGGAGATACTTATCTTGGAACACTAAAATAGCCAGTGATAACACTACATCTAAATGCTCTCTGGTTCTTGGCCCATGATACCAAAATATAGAATTCTAGCAGGGTTGCCAGGCAACATTTATGATCCAACATTCTCTCAAATGCTTATACACCTCTCACATTCTAAAATAAGCATACCCACTAATGGGATAACCTTATAGCCTCACTGAATTTATCCCAAAAATGCAAGGCTTTTTTTTAGTTATATGTATTTTCAAGTCTATTAAACAACTACATGCTCATAGAGATATATACATATGACAATGAAGGCATCATTATGCCATTTAACTACATAGATTAGTATATAAACATATTTCATATGCTCCAGTTTTCTTCTTTCCAGAATGGAGACAGTAGCATTAATGGCCTCTACCTTAATCCTTTTTTATTTACTGAAATGAAAATAAGCTTCTCTTCATTTTCTTCCTTTTAGAAGAGCTTGACCCCATCCTATGGGTACAAATACGGGGAGAAACTAGGTGAGTGAATAATTGTAGCAATGCACAAAGGCACAAAGATAAATGAATACCCAAACACTTTGACACAAAAATGACAATTATGCTAAGGAACAGTGATGCTCACATAGCTTCCATGTAACAAAAACAAATAGCTTACATTGGACCCCCGTAGAATTACTGTAAAAATAAAATATGAGTGTCTCCCAAAGATTCCTTTGTGCTCAGACATCAGGAAGAAGTCTAGACAATAAAACATTCATATTCCCAATAGGTGGAAATGGTATATTTTTTATTACATAAAGTTTTGTTTCTATGGATGTTTGTCATCATATAGGGGGAATATAACTCAAAAAGGAATATTAACCTCAATATTTTATGGGCTTTGGTTTATTGACACAAATGTAAAGTTGGGTTTTTTGTTTTGTTTTGTACTGGATATATGTTTCTACCCTTGTTTAAGCTATTGTACTTATGCAACTTATTTAAAAATAATGTATAATTAAGAAAAATAGGTTAAAATTAGTCATTTATAATAATCAAACATGTAGTCAAATTAGGCATCTTTTCAAGGGTAAACGGGTATATTGGATAAATGACCTTCAAACACTTAAATCATCTCCAGAATATAGCATTCAAGAACATTAATAATTTAGGACTTCTCATGACAGTACGACCTGTCTGCTTCAATCAGCACCAATTTACTTCATAAACGAATGATTTGCATAGAAGAACCTCCATATTGAGTTTGCTTTCATTGTGTCAAAACTGGTCATTTGGGTAAGAAAATCTTTCTTTGGCTGCTGAAGGTATGCTCTATGAACCAGACAATCAGGATTCAAATGGAAATATTGCTGTAGTTACCATCCCTGCCAGGTTTCACTACTGACACCTTCCCTGATAAGCTTCTTTAAATCAGGACACACATGCAGTTTGCATGCTCCTTTGTTTTGCTAACTGGCTCTAGGAGTAATCCCAGGGGGGAAAGGTCAAAAAGCCCATTGTCTTACTCTGACTTGTCCAGGTATTATCTCAGCTGTTGCAATATGAAGAGATGTTTCTGAAATCAACACAGGGAACTATCTGAGACCTAATACATTTCTCTCTCTCTCTGTTTCTCTCTCTCTCGTCTCTCTCTCTGTCTCTCTCTCTCTCTCTCTCTCTCTCTCTCTCTCTCTGGTGAACGTGCTTGTGTTGGTGTCTGGTGTCTGTGTTTAAGCTCTGTGCATTTAATGGGCATGAATCTAGTTCTGTGAGATCACACAAACTGTCTCAGATATAAGAGTAACAAATATGGTCATCATTCCAGGGTTGAAAGAGAGAAACAATTTGGTATGTAGGGTAATTCTTATAGGGCTCCATCCCTCCACCAGAGTTCAGATTCATAAAATGTCTGGTTGGTCAAATCCTTTCTCTCTCTCTATCTCTCTATCCTCTCTGTCTCTGTCTCTGTCTCTCTCTCTGTTTGTGTGTGAGTGTGTGTGCATGTGTGTGTGTGTGTGTGTATTTGTGTGCATTTGAGTGTGTGGTGTTGGTGATGATAAGAAATAATTGGTCCTAAGTAATAACACCTACAAAAATAGAGAATATTGAGGTAATACTCATAAAATGAATTGTGAATTGATCATACAAAAAAATCAATGAAATAAACACTCAGTTCTAAAGATGGATAACAAAAAATGAAAAATATTTACCTGTCAAAACATTTACAGAAGGCATACTAAAATAATGACACTATAGGACATAATGTAGATGCAAAGGAAAGTTAAGAATAAAGAAAATATAAAGAAAAGATGGGAGATGGAATGGAGGACAGGATAGAGAGCCTAGAAAATAAAATTTTTCATAAGCCAAAGCCACACATTGAGTACCTAGTCAACTCTTGTTTTGAATACCTGCTAAGAATTCTCTCAAATGAATCTTGAATATGTATCCTGTGCATGTCAGGTAAAAGAAAATATGGTTGGAATGCTAAGACACAAAGGGCCCTAGTGCTAAGCAATTGAAAGTGGAATCACATCAATACATAGTCCTGTAGACAAATCTAAAGATAATAATATGTGGCATAGACAAAAAAAATCTGTATCTCACTTTTCCTTTCAATAGAAAGGCAAAACATTTGTTGTTAACCAGGATCACAATGTAGGCACTCTGTTAGGAAAATGGCTCTAATTACTTGTCTATGATAGGCACACCATAACTAATCTTCTGAATTTTTGGCAAGGGTAGGGTCACCAAGATTGAATCACTGGAAACATGTTATAGTTGAAGATTGTGCAGGATTCTCATTCCCAATTAAATGTGACACTACTCTAGTATGAGTGTGTAGAACCCACACTATTAAAGATGTACTTAGTATTACAAGAACATGGACCAGAAGATTCAGAAAAGAAATCATTAACATGGGACCAGGAAGTAGAGTCCCACACCTCTCAACATGGTGCAACAACATCTAGACATGAACAGTGTGCAGAAACTTCAGTTATTATCTGAAACCTAGTTAAAAGAGTGCCACAAATGCCTTCAGTTTTATGAAGTGGCATTCACACTGTTGATCAAAAAGTTCAAACAGCATCAGATATGCTTATTTGGGAAGCTGCTACAGAAGAGTTAAAAGAAAAAAAAACAGAAAAACAGAAAATCTCAAAACATCATCTACATTGTATTAATATTAGGCATGTAGGTTACTTGAAGAAATGCTTTACACACTAGCAGGATGCTACCTTAACTCAAAAAAATAGCCCTAGTATATATAGAAGACAAAGGGGCTAAGAAAGAAATCAGAGAAACCACACCATTAACAATAGCCACAAACAACATAAAGTATCACCAAACAAGTGAAATATCTATCTAGCAAGAACTTTGTGTCCTTTAAGAAAGTAACTAAAGAAGATACCAGGAAATGAAAGGAACTCCTGTGCTCTTGGATAGGTAGGATAATCATAGTAAAAATGGCAATCTTGCCAAAATAAATCTATAGATTCAATGCAAGTTTCATATTTTGCTGCACAATTATTCATAGACCTTGGAAAGATAACACTCAAATTTATATGAAAATCAAAAGACACAATATAGATAAAATTACCATGTACAATAAAGAAAATTCAGGGATAATCATCATATCATACTTCAATCTCAAATATAGAGATATAGACTTTAAAAGAGCTTGGTACTGGCACAAAAATAGAGAGGTACCGCAATGCAATCAAATTAAAAATCCTGATGTTATCCTAAACACCTACAAACACCTGATATTTGACAAAACTGCTAAAAGTATTCAATGGAAGAAAAAACGCATCTTCAACAAATGTTGCTGGCACAACTTGATCATCATGATGCAGATAGACCCTTGTCAAGTGCCATGCAAAAAACACAACTCAAAATGGATCTAAATCCAGCCAAACTGAACCTCTTAGAAGTGAAAATGGGAGGTACCCATGAAAAAAAAATTGTTACAGGAGACTTCTTCATGAACATAACTCAGGTTGCACAGACATTGAGATGAACAATTAATAAAAGGTATCTTCTGAAACTGAGAAGTGTCTATAAGGCAAAGACACAGTTGACAAGAACAAGCCACAAGGACATGATCTTCACCAACGCTATATCGGACAGAGGCATGATCTCCAAAGAACTCAAAGAACTCAAGAAACTAGTCACCAAAACACCCAAAAGCCATACTAACTAACGAGGTACAGAACTGCAGAATGAATTCTCAATAGAGGAAATCAAAAAGGAAGAAAGACACTTAAGAAAGTTCTTAACATACTTATCTATCAGAGAAATGCAAATCAAAACAACTATGGCTTAGCATCTTACTCCTGCAATATGGCAATTCCTCAGAAAAATGGAAATCGGGACCTGACAATCCCAATCTTAGGCATATACCCAAATGATATGTATCCATGCAACAAAGACATTTGTTCAACTATGTTTGTAGCAGCATTATTAGTAATAGCAAGACACTGGAAGCAATCTAGATGATTCTACTCAGAAGAATAAATAAAGAAGACATGTCACATTTAAGCAATGGAAACCTACTCTGTGTGGGGAAAAAACAACACTGGAATCTTGAAGTTCGCAGGCAAATGGATGGACTTGAAGAAACTGTGCTGAATGAGGTAACCCAATCACAAAAATTGGTACATGGTATGTACTTACTCATATATGGATTTTAGACATAAAATCAAAGATCACTGGCCTACAATTCACACTGCCAGAGAAACTAGTATACAAGGAGGAATCTAAGAGTTTCATACAACGTCCCCCACAGAAGGGGAAAGAAACAAAATTTCTTGAGCACATTGCTGTTGTTTGAGAGTGAGAGAATTGAGATCTAGTAGAGAGAGAAAGGAAGAAGAGGAAAGCACATGGAACTAGGAAGATTGATTCAGGGGAGAATAGATAAGAGTAATAACAAGAGATAGATACCATAAAAGATGAAGCCTTTATAGGTTTGAAGAAAACACTGATACTAGAGAAATATTCAGAGACTTACCAGTCTGACTACAACTAACAAGTTGAGCAATAGTCAGTATGCTCCTATAAATGCCTTTCCCTAATAATGAGATTGATAACTAACATAGAGCACTCATCTGGTAGCTGAATGAAACATCACACACCCACAGCTAAACACTGAATCAAACTGGGATCCAGATGCAGTGAGGCTACAGAAATGCACAGAGATAGCTGACCTGGACAATAGGGAGTTAATGGGCTCCCAGACTGATATCTGGGAAACCAGCATTGTACCGACTCAGACCCCCTAAATATGGGTTTTATTTAGAAGGCTTGGGCAGTCAAAGGGGCCTCTGACACTGGAAGCACTATATATTCCTCATGCACAAAACTCTTTAAAAGCACATTCCCCATGGAGGAATAGTTCTTTAACCTAGAGAGTGGAGGGAATGCCTAGTCCCTACTCCAAAAGACTTGGCAGCTTTTATTGATGCCTCCTAGAAGGTTGCAAATTTCATGTCAAGTAGGGGAGAATAATATGGGAGGGTTGTCAGGGGGCATGTGAGGGAGAGAGAGGGCACTGTGATTGGTATGTAAAATAAAAAAAATGCTTTATGAGAGGAAAATATCAATTGCATTAAAAATCACATTTCCTATTGAAGGAAATTTAAAAATGAAAATTGAATGTAGTGAAGAGGAAAAGTAAAATGCAGCTTTTAAAAAATCAGCTCTCTAAAGAGGACATAGAAAAATTTAAAGACAGGAAGGCCCAAGGAAGTACAAATTAGATGTTGGACAGATATTAAAATAAATAATATTTATTAAACCAGTGGTGTATATTTGTACTTACCTAATGGTTTGTGTAACAATTCATGATAAAATAATCACAAATAATCTAGGGATGAACTAAGGTATCCTAATAAGCACATGAATAAAAATTATAAAATTTTATTATTTAATATGAAAACAAGAAATGATGTTGAGTAATGAATCATTATATTTTCTTAGCAGTACACTTTCTAAGATTACCAATATTACTCATGTTTCGCCAGATGTTTGAGTAGAGTTCATATCTACATTCAGATATTTGATTTTATGTTTTTATTTTCATAACGGTAAACTTTGAAACTGGTGGAAAAATGCAAATGTAAATGGGAGGTTTTATTTAATGCAAAGAAGGAGAAATAAAATAAAGACCGTATGGCATCCAAAATACAAAAAATGAGAATAATTAGAAAGAACATTTCAACATGAACACAAATGGGAAAGTTTAGCAGATTCGGGTCATGTTGTGAACTCAGGGCATGATGGCTGGATGTCCTAAGATCCTAGAGTCCTAGAGTAGAAACAGCTAGAGAGACCAAGAACACCTCAGTGGCATTAGAGTATCAGTTTTTAGCTAAGAAGACAGGGAGTGAGCAATTGCAGTTGTGGCTCTTTTTGCAGCACCAGGCATAGACTCTTATCCCATTATTATTTTGTTTCCATGATAAGCATAGGCTCCAGTTGAAATGTGAAAATGTGTTTTCTGTGTTGCCTTGGTAAAGAATTCTAGAGATACACATGCCTTTAGGAAACTGCAGTCCCCTTGGCTCCATAGATTTTAAAACTCCATGGATTTGTCATTACCCATTCCAGATGAATTGAGATGGCCTTTAATTCATACCCTTACAAGAAAATCAGAGAAATGTAATTGATTTATCAGATAAGCAATTCTATGTACAGGTAGTATTTAACTTAGAAAGCCAAGCTATCTTCACTTTACATTCATTCACAGGATCCTGTGCATTTCAAACCCCATTCATCTTGCTACTTCAAGACACAAATGTGGCACAAGTTTAGAAATTGAAAACCAGAAATGTTTCTCCAAGCTTGATTCACTAGAATGGTATTGGTATTGAAGTTTGCATAAGATTCTCATTTACATCAAAATGGGACACTTATCCAGTACAAATTGCATTACCTCATTCCTGAGGAAATCAAACAAAACCTGCACAGGGTCATGGTGGGCATCTGGGTGGATATCTGAAGGGAATGTCAGGTTCATGACATTTATTTTGTTCTATGTGGGAATAAAGGCAAATACAAAACAAACTCAATGTGGCAAAGCCTGGCACAGTTACAGGACTGGCATTTGTTTATTGTTTATCACCTTCTTGGATTTAGGAGTTTAATCAGAAATGAGACTTGGTTGTCTGCTGAAGAGAAAGGTCATTGGTGATAATAGACACCTAAGCCTTTGATGAATACTGACTTTGTATTATAAAATAAAAATTTTGGAGATAGAGGAGAAGACAAAAGAGAAAGATCTGGAAAGAAGGATCTGGAATAAAAAAAAGAAAGGAAGGAAGATACAAAGAAGTGGGAGAAGGTAGTGGAGGGAGGGAGAGGGGGATGAGTCTTTGTGAGGTGATGCTGAGTTTAGTGGTAAATGGCTGCATAACTATTTCCTTTCTTCTTTAGTTTTCTGTGGGAGGATGTGATTGCCCAAGCTGTATAGGGACATACAATATTGATAAAGAGAAATTATTTCCAGAATTGTAAAATATTACTTTCAATAAAAATGTATAATTTCATAAAGTGAAGAGTTATCATGTAATTGGGAACTTTTAAATATATATAAAGTATTTCAACATTAACTTGTAAAGTGCCAAATTAAGTAATAGCAATGCAATGTAAAATTAACAGGTGTTGGGGGCCTCATTGAAAAAAATGTTCAAATTCTAATTATTTTCAGATTTAATGCATTTTGAGAGGAACAAATGTATTATCTAACAATATATATATATATATATATGTATATATATGTATATATATATATACTAAGACTATTGTAAGTATATAAAATGCATTTAAATAAACCATGATCAAACACTGTACTGTCACATTTATTAATATTTCTTGCCTGAGAAATAGAATATATTTTAATTTTATAAATCATTTGTTATTTACTTGGTGACCAGAGAAGTTTCCCATATAGATTATCACTTCTGATTTTTTTTTTGGTTGTTAACCATTAAAATAAATTTATTAATTATAATTAACAGTTTAAAATATTAAAATAAGTTAATTGTATTTTATAAGACTAGGATTTTACATTCTGTCCCTGTTAGGAATTGTACTTAAAAAAATAATAATTTTTGAATTAAAGCTCTGACTCCAATTTTGCTACAAACAGATCTATCGCTGTAAATTAAATACAGGATTTTTGCACTGTGAAGGGAAGAGGACCTGACAAAAATAGCAAGGCTTGGATCAAAGAAAAAAGAAATAGAAATGGGAAATATTTTTTCCATCGTCATGGCTTACATTATTTGCAAGGGTATCAGATTTTATTGGGATATAGATTAGGTTCATGTAATCAAGATCCAGCAATCTCAGCTACCACATAATCTAAGACAATAAAGTAGGATACCTTAGAGGCAGATTTCCAGATGAGCAATCGGATCAACACAAGAACTAAGAGAACATTTAAAATTAATGTAAGCCCTTTGAATGTCACTCAGGCAAAGAGTTGAATCCCTCCATCCTCCCTCTACTCAAAATTGACTTTTGAGAGGAACAGATAAATAAGAGAAATTCGTTGCCCCACTTTACAGCTTAGTATCCAATATTTAAATTCAGTGATGTCTGCTAAGATAGCTTGGGTATGGTTAGGGTGGATATCTCATTACAATGTTGTTCTCTTGCTTCAATGTTAGGATAAAACTGAAAGGTGGTCATGCATGGAGGCCATGGCCGATTCCATGGAAGGTGAGGGTGACCAAGGTGGGGTACAAAGATGCAACAAAGCCAGAGCTTGAGTGAGAAGTTTTATTAAAAAGGGGAAAAAGATAATCACACAGGAAAAAAGAGATAAAGAGAAACAGAGACACAGAGAGGTGACAGGAGAAAGGGAAAATGGTGCACAAAGAGAAGAGGAGGAGAGAAAAAAAATAGCAACAAGAGAGCCAAGAGCCTGAAAGACAGAAAAGGGTGGGGGTTTGAGTGGGCAAGGTCTGTCTTTCAAAGGGGTCTTTTTCACCTATGTGCACTATAAAATTCAGGGAACCCTGAGAAGCCCAGATAAAATTCTTCAGTGCATTCTCACATGTGACAGAGTCAGGCTACCATAATACCTGAGCCTTACAGATTGATTAGAGGCTAACAAGATGTTGCATCTAGAAAAGAAAATTAGCCATTGCTTTTTCCATGGTGTAATGACCCCAAGTCAAACACCAAAGTCCTGCAAAATAGGTATGAACTTAATTCCTAAACTGACAGCAGCAGCTGCTGCATCAGGGAATTCATTAGGTCAATTTGGGATCCATTTGCTAAGAGTGAGAGAGATGCTAGGTGGAACCAATTATCTGATTCAGCAACTCATTGCTACATTATGTAAGACTTTGATAAAGTGCTTCAGAGCAGTGGCTGGGATTGTGTTCCAGAGAGTACTGGTAGGAGGGAGTTGGAGGCATTTAGCCACGTCCAAAGATGTATGCTTATTAGAGCAGGAGAGATTGAGTGTGTAGTTGAAAGAAGTGAGAAAATCAATCCAACACCAGAACATAAAGTAAAACCTCTCTCAGATCTGGCATTCTGAACTACCTGATTGGGGTGAAAGGTGAGGTCAAAGAATCCAGGGAAAAAGAGGAATTCTTTCCTGAATCTGGGGTGTTGGCAGGAGAACAAGAATGAAGCCTCCCTGTTCTCTTAAAATTCCTGGTGAGTGGAAAGAAAAATGAAAACCCGGAGTTTCAGATGCAATGTTTCAAAATAATGAAATAATGAATAATGTTTAATCTAAACACAACAGTCATGGGTGGCCCCAGAGAATAGGAAACAAGGGATCAGATCGTGGATCAAAAGTAGATGCTTGTGCATCTGCCCCACTCCCAGGTCGAACCTCTTATGGCAGCTTTTTAAGGGCAGAGTCTGAACAGAATTGAATTCAGAGGAGGGCTAGTTTTAGATACTGAGAAGATGGGGAATGGAATGGTGCTACCAGCAAGTCACTGTTATGGCTGAATCTTCACTAACCTTCCTTCTCCACTTACTCAAGGAACAGATGCCTGAGGTCTCCAGACTGGCAGCTAAGGGAAAACATCTCCACCTACACCTCCTCTATAGTCCACCAACACCTAACTCCCCCAGCCCACATTTTCCTTTGACAGCAGGAAGAAGCCAGAATCAGACCAATGCCCCCACACCCAGGTAATCAGGGTTGTTTAGGTAGAAGTCCTGCTGGCTTATATGTGTATACGAATGGTGGGATTATTTGCTTGCCCTGTTCTAAATCCTGTTCCTGTCACTTAGGCTGCAGGAACCAATCAGAGCCTTTAGTGGACATGCCATTTAGAGGGGGTGTTCTTGTGAATCCAGGCTTTCTGCTCAGATCATCCCATGAAGTAGAAAGAAGTTACTTCTTATGCAGTGTCTTTGGTTCTGCATACATGAACAGAAGATGGAGAACACTTGGGTGGACCTTTCTTATATTCAATATCTCTGTAATTCTCTCACTCCCACTCCCTCTATCTCTCATTCCCTTTCCATCTCTCTGCCTGTCACTTCTCCCATGTTGCAGATCAAATCAGAAGAGCAGGTATTGCATCCTTCCGAGCTGGAACCCCTCCACAGTTCATTATTATCATCTGAGTAAGTTGTTCCCCAGTAATATACTCATTTATCATTTGTCTTGGGTCTAGTGAACTTATTAACACACCATCTCCACATGAATCAATTTCATTTATTAAGACTAAAGTCAAGTACAATGTCTAACATATTCACAAAATTGTTTACATGATGTCGGTTTTCTTTTCCTATTACCTGATATCAAGATAATAAAAATGATTTGAAATATATACAGAGTTAGAGACACAGATGAACAAATTTATAAAATGTTCATTGCCATGACTTATGTCAGTTTTCTTAGACCATAATATAGTTCCTCCTACAGAAATTCACAAGGCACTTCCCTTATTGTGAAAAACCATGAACAGTCACAAACTCACACACTGACATCATATAATTAAAATTAAATCATATCTCTAAACAGATTCCCATATGTGAATGTTTTCTCTTATGAGCATTCATTCTTGTAACCCATGTGTTGAGGGTCTTAAGGTATTCAAAGTTTTCCTGCAATATGAACTGCTTTATGTAAAAGAAAGCAAGTATGAAAGATTAGACTTAGAGAAAACAATCCATCTGAATGAGGTATTTATGTAAATAAAAAAGTGTGACAATAAAACAGGGTTTCCTTGTCAGTGAATTCCTATGACTTTTATGCACATGTGTTTGCATGCGAGAACAAAACAGAAACAGTGTCATGCTTGAACTGATTTTTGTCACTTTTCAGATATTTTTCTCTCCAGTACCCTATGTAATTCAATGTGTGTTTGCTGAAGATCATACCACATCTTTTCTGTAAGGCTTCTTTCCATTAGAGTTCTTAGGTCCTCAAGGATTATTGTAAAAAGCAAAGTGCACAAGTTTACAACAATGCTCACATGTATACGGTTTCTTTGCAGTATGATATTTTTTGTGCTTATAAAGACTAATGATATGTAGAGAGGCTTTAACACGTGGGACACATTCAGTGTCTTTCAAGTATGCATTAGTTAACGACTTTCAAGAGTGCTGGGATTTGCAAAGGCTTTATCACATTTATGACATTCATAGTGTTTTTCTCCAGTGTGTGTTCTTATGACTTTAAATCCATCAGGTGTTGTGAAAGCTTTACTACAATGATTGCATTCATAGGGTCTCTCTCCAGTATGTGTTATTTTATGGCATACCAGATGGCTGTGTCTTGAAAAAGAATTACCACATTGATTATATCCTTATGGATTTTCTCCAGTATGTGTTGTATTATGAGATTGGAGAGTACTGACTTGTGAAAATACTCTACCGTTAGCAGGGTCATGGAAACTGGGGAGGTAAAGTCACTTCTGCTTCCAATAATTTCAGTTTTTTCCGGAAATCTGTTCAAAGACTGGAGTTAATCCCCCGCGAACTTCGACCCTGAGGACACCAGGAGGTCACAGGGTCATAGCTGGGCAGTCTGGGTTGGAAGGATTCACAGGTTCCCTTTCACCCTGGAGTACGGCAGTGCATTTGCATATTCATGAATGTGTTTGCCTGTGCGGCCCCTAGTATGGGAAGAAGTCACAGACATGCAAATTCTATGCAAATGACAAGTTGGGCTGTGTGGTTCTGATGTGCTCTACATAACCCCTTCCCCATATCCATGTCCTCATCTGCATAGACCCTGCCCCTGAAGTGCACTTCCAGTCCTGTGAACCCCCCTCCCTTTGTTTCCATTGCATATGCAAACGAGGCTCATGAATATTCGGGATTGATCTGAATTAACAAGAGGGACAAGCACAGAGACACAGCATGCAAATGAGTGATTGATATGCAAATTAGGAGCCTGTATGTAATGAGCATGCTATTCAAATGAGGAGGGGGTACATGAGGAAAGTCACAGCAGCCACGCCCCCAATGGCAAGTGTCCCATACAAACTTTAATCTATGAAAGTTGGCCTGGAGCAATTAATATTACACAATTCATAATTATCTAATACCAGGGAATATAGTCTGTGGAAAACAGTTTAAAGACTTGTTGATGAATGCCATCTTCACTATGAAGCATACCTATGGATAAGGAGAATAAAAAAGGCTTACAGTTACCAACAAAAGGTGAGTTTTCCATTGTTGGCTGCCTTCAGCAAAGTTTTCATCCATGTGTTAGACCATATTGGGGAATTATTGGACAGGAGACCATCTCTAATGAGGCCATTTTCCAACACTAATTATCTGATATCCTATGAAACTCTTTATACACAATGTCATTTTAACCATTTATTCATTTTATTATTCAAATTTATGATTAAATAATCAGTGATCACTGGACTTTGGCCCAATCTTGTAAGAGTTTAGAAAGAGACACATCCTGCCAGACTATCTCTTCCACTTATTATATAACTATTTAAAAGGTCATTAGGTAATCAATTATTACTAAATTTTGGTGCGCCTTTTGGGTGTTAAGTATGCAGGACCATGTAATTATTTAATTATGTGTTTCAATTATATAAATAGACTATGGCATTATTGATCAACTGTCAGAATGGTGTCACCTTGGTTGAGTACATGATGTGACATCATCTCATTATTTGATTATTTAGTTATTCAAAATGGTGATAAATATTAACTCATCCATTGACCAGAATTTTGGCACCTCCTTGTGGCAATTAACGTGGATGACATATATTTATTTATGTAATTTTTTATTGTATTACATAAAGAAACCATTATCTATTTCAGGAAAAGTCCAGCATGTCTTCAACTTGGGGAAGGTAAGTGTGCGAATTAATCCCATCATTTAATTGTTTCATTTAATCATTTATATCAACAATGTCCTCCTTCATGATTGAAATCTGGCCAGTACTCCCTGGGAGTCAATAACATACTATCACCTAATTAATTGTCTAAGCATTTAGTTGTTAAATAGACCATTACTTCATCGATTTTCACTTCAGTTTGGTGTCAATTTTGGGGGGGTACCCAGGCAGGACAATCCAAATATTCACTTACTTAATGCTTAAATGTAATGACATCATAAATTTGGGGTACAGCAGGGAGGTTAGGGTTTGGCTATTGTAGATTTTACAACAGATGCCCCGGAATACGAAGCAGTGTTCACAGCTCAATGGTCACTGGGAGATAGAGTCCAGAAGATGACATGTCCAATGAGAAAAAGTGGGACAATTAGAACGAGCTGAGTGTGGCAGTCACAGTGGGTGTTGGCTGTTTTCCTCCACATTCCCACTTTTGTCATGCTCTACTATGAGATAAACAAGTGGCAGCACGGGAGGCCCCTCATCATTAGACAGGCATTTCCAGGGATGCTATCACAGTGTACAACTAGCTTCTCTCTTGGCTCAGCAGGTGAAACAACAGTCGCCACTTCCAGGATACTATCTTCTGAAGCTGCCTTGTCAGGACTGCAGACACTCGGTGCCACAGGATGACAGTAGCCAAACACAGATCATTAGGCAAGATCGTCTGATCATCTCAATATTAATTTTTTGAATTTCAAATCACTGATGATGACGTCCAACATGAGTCACTTCCATCACATCATCCCAAAAATTGATGATGTGAAACCGTCCAATTATTTTTTCATTTTATTATTTAAATAATCTGTGATCAGTGCAGTTCGGAGCTCCCTTTTGAGGGTCAAGTGTCCCAGATCATCTAACTATCTGATTATTTAAATATTCAAATCTATCATCTATTCGAGGAAAAATGGAGTGTTGCTCCATTTTGTTGGTGTTAATTGTGGAATGTCATCTCATTTTTTATTTACTTATTTTGTCATTAAATAATTAATGATCACTGGAGTTTGACCCACACGTATGGGAGTCAAGTATAAGACACCATCAAAATATTTAATTGCTTTATTATAAAATTTCTCATTACATTGTCAGTGATGACAGGTGTTTGTAGCCAGATCAGTTTAGACATAGCTTAAGGAGGGAACATTATTAGAGAGTAATTTTTGAGGAGAAATCTTAAAGAGAGCTTTAGAAAAAGTACTTTTGGATGAACCAGGTTAGCCTCGAGCTCACAGAGATCTTCCTGCCTCTGCGTACTGGGTGCTTGGTTTAAAGCCTGTGCCACATCGCCTACCCAAACAGTATTTTTTTAAAAGGCAGCCTCTTGCGCCTCCCCTGGCAGGCTGCAACATTTCCCCTTCTCACCCAGGTCTCCAGCGGCTGTGGCAGCTGGTGGAGTCAAGTAGCAGTGGCCTCCTTTTAATGTATGGGAAGGCTGGGGCCAGATCTGTGGCTGCGGAGGACCAGCGGTAGCCTTGGCACTTGGCCTGGCGCTGCTCGGCCTGGCGCTCTACCTCGAGCTGGCTGCAGTGGCGCTGGCCTGGCTTGCCCTGGGGGCAAGCATGGTCTGGTGGAGCCTGAGTGGCGAACCTGCAGAGCGCTGGGCCTGTAGTCATCCGTGCATGACTCCAGCTGCCAACCCGGGCCTGCACTCACTGCTTCACCGCTGCTGGCTATGCCAGCGGTCAATGGCAGCCTCTGAGACCCTCAGCTCACTTGGAGGCCCTGACCCCGCTGAACTCTTACTCATGGGCAGCTACCTTGGCAAACCTGGCCCCTTCCCCCTGCCCTTGCGCAGGACCCTAGGGACAGGACGGTCCACCCCCACGCTTCTCGCTGCTGACATCGGTGGCCCAGTGAGTCCACCATGTATATCCCACACTTTGCACCCCACTTTTATGACCCTCTTGGAGGCTGCCCCACCAAGATTGTGGGTCTTTATCCAATCAGTTCATTATAACACCTTGAAGACGGTATCCCATTCAGCAGGCCCAGTTTTCTTGCTTGTGTCACTGCCAACAGTATGCTGGAATGGTAGTTACAAGAAGGCTGTGCTGTTTGCAGGGAACTCAAGGATGGCGTGTGGTCCAGTGACCGTGAGGATTGCCCCTGCAGATAGCAACTTACTTTGCTCACCAATGCCAGAGCAGATACTCAACACAACATTGTCCTCACCATTAAGTAATGTCCCAGATCCTTGTGTGAAGAAGACTGTGCTGAGTGCCCTCAAAGAAAAGAAGAACAGGATAGTGGAGGAAGAAGACCAGCTACATCTTGATGGTCAGGAAAACAAGAGAAGACCTCATGATAGCAGTGGGAGCAGGCATTCAGCATTCGAGCCCCTTGTGGCCAACGGAGTCCTTGCTGCATTTGTGACTAAACATGGCTCCCTGAAGAGAGTTCTGGCTTCTCAGAGCTCAGATGACCACTTAAACAAACTGTCTCGTACCTCCTCTGTGAACTCCCTGACTAGTACATGCACAGGAGGCATCCCCAGCTCCAGCCGCAATGCCATCACCAGCTCCTACAGCTCCACCCGTGGCCTCTCCCACCTGTGGAAGAGGAATGTTCCCACCTCATCCCATTTTTCTATGTGGGCAATAGAGACAAACACACTTTTCTCTACAAAATACTCAATGTGGCAAAGCCTGGTACAGTTGCAGGACTGGCATTTGTTTATTGCTTGCTACCTCCTTGGATTTAGGAGTTTAATCAGAAATTAGAACTGGTTGTATGCTGAACAGCGAGTTCATTGGTGATAACAGGCACCTAAGCCTTTGATGAATACTGACTTTGTATTAGACAATTAAAATTTTGGAGAGAAGACATGGAGAAGATGACAGAGAAAGTGAAGCAGGAGCTGAAAGAAAAAAAAAAGTAAGAAAGAAAGAAAGAAAGAAAGAAAGAAGGAAAGGAGGAAAGAAAGAAGGAAGGAAAGAGAAGAAGGGGTAGGGAGGAAGAGGGTGATGGACCTTAGTGGAGTGACATAGAGTTTAATGGAAAATGGCTGCATACTCCTTTTTCTTTCTTCTTTATGTGTCAGGGGAGGATGTAATTGTCCAAGCAGTCCATGCCAGTAGAGGGACATACAATATTGATAAACAGAAATTATTTGCAGAATTGTGGAATAATATCTTCTTTAAACATGTATAATTTCATAAAGTGGAAAGTGTTCATGTAATTAGGAGTCTCTCAATATATATAAAGTATTTCAACATGTACCTGTAAAGTGACAAAATAAGATATAGCAATGCAATGCACAATTAACAAGTGTTTGGAACCTCATGGAAAAAATGTCCAAAATCTATTTATTTGCCTGATTTCGTGCCTTTTGAGAGGAACAAAAATAATATCTAACAATACATGTTAAGATAATTTTAGGTATATCAAATGCAGTTAAATAAACATGATCAAACACTGTACTATTGCATTTATTAACCTTCTTTGCCTGAGAAAAAGAATATATTTTGATTTTATAAATCATTTGTCATTTACTTGGTGACCAGAGAAGTTTCACATATAAATTACCTCTCCTGATTTTTGTTTTTAGATCATTAACCATTAAGTCAAATTTATTAATTACCACTAACAGTTAAAACAGGTTAATTGTATTTTATAAGACAAGGATTTTACATTCTGTCCCTGTTAGGGATTGTACTTAAAAAAATTTTGAATTAAAGCTCTGGCTCCAATTTTGCTACAAACAGATCTATTGACTGTAACTTAAATACAGGATTTATGCACAGTGCAGGGAGAAGGACTTGGCAAAAAACAACAGGGCTTGGAACAAAAATAAATAAATAGAAATGGGAAATATTTTTTTCCCTCATGATGGCTTACATTATTTTCAAGGGTGTCTGATACTATTGGGATATAGGTTAACCCTAGTTAGCCACATTTGGATTGATTAACAAAGGAATAGTGAAGACATTCAGCAATGTGAGTTAGTTTAGAGGCTTTTAAGACAGTGGTTTAGGGGTTGGAGTTTCTCCATGAGGAAACTCAAAGCAGAGCCTGGAGGTACAGACAATGATGCATTTCCCACAGGTGAAGTACAGGCCCAACCATAAGTTCATGACTCCTACAGACTTATGGAGGACTGAATGAAGAAGGCACACACTGAACAGTGGGTCTTCCCTGTACAGTTCAGGTTACAGGGCTAACAGCTCAAAAAGAAACAGGCTCCTGGTATGAGGAATTTCAAATGAAGTCAGAAGGTAAAACCTGATCAAAAGTGAAGACTCCCTCAAAGGAAATGATCAGAGATGGGAGCCTCCACATCCAAGATTACCAGACACACAGGCAAACATTTAACCTGACTGAGCAGAGTCACTCACCAATGCTGCTGATGGAGGGATAGTGCTGTTTAATTTTAGTGCATGATTGCTGAGGCCCGGGGTAATTTTATTTGAGTAATAAAAAATTAACACATTTTTACATAGTTAACAAATGCAGCATGAACAAATTTAATAGCCCTTTGATTAGAAAAATAAATATTTCACAAGGTTTCCCGATTTTCTACTACATAAAAAGTTTTCACTTAATCTACATACAATAAGAATTATCAAGTATGAATTATATTTACAGTACCTAATCATTTATATTTAGCAAATTTAGAGAGAAATCGCTCTATTATCTATCTTACATTGAGAAGCCCAAGCTGTATTCCTAATTTACCTTCAGTCATAACTAAGGAAAACTATAACTATAACTATCTACTCTTGAACTCCATCAAAGACTCCATAAAAATATAATATTTCTTGAATAAAAAGGAAGTGCAGTTTAAGCCACCTCCAAAACATTAGAAACAACAGAGACAGCTGGCTGCCTGAAGAGGCAACCTAAGTTCCTCTGCAATGTTGGGGCATCCACTTTTGTTCCTGCAGGCCTAGAATATCAGGCAGATTTTTCTGTGACACAGGGATTTTGAAGAAATCTCCCATCTTGTATTGGAGTAGCAGGTTTGGCGCCAATCCAGCCCGCCAGTCTGAGCCCACAGCTGCGCCAGCACCAAATAACACTCAGAGACTCTGTATTCGATACGATCCTGTTGGCCAATTACCATTATTGTTTATGGGCTAGCTCTGCCTTAATTATTAACCCATTTCTACTTATCTAAGTATTTCCACGTGGTCGTCTTATCAGGGAGCCTTGGCAGGCATCCTGCTTCTTCCCGGGGCTACATCTCAACTCCTCCCTACTACTTCCTCTTTCCTCCTTGTCTCCTAGCCCTGCCTATCTTGCTTTATTAACCAGTATGAGAAAAATGTATACAGAATAACATCTCACATCATCTCCTCTTTTCTGTCTAAAGTAAAAGAAGGGGTTTAACCTTAACACAGCAAAATATACCATTCAACAGTTATCAAATAAGAATCACAGTTAACAATATTTAGTCCATTAACATTTTGTAAGACTTAAAGAAAATACCATCCATCCTATCTTTGTGAGTCTAAAGTCCTATATGTAACTTATTTTTAATCCTAAGTAAGGAAAACTATAATCATAACTATCTGTCTTCAATTCCTTCAAAGACAACAGAAGGATAATATATAAACTCTAGAAATGACAGAGACAACTCATTGCCTGGTCAGTCACCCGAAGTTCTTCTGTAATGTTCCATCTTCAGCCCATAGGCCATAGTGTGTCTCCAGACTCCTCAACAAGGCAGGAAACTTTTATCTGTGTCCTGTAGACTGTCTGGCTGTCTGGCAGCCTCTTCCATGAAGCAGGAATCCTGTAGCAATGTCCATCTCGAATCAGCAGTCACCATTTTGTGGGTCCTGTATGTCCAGTTTCTACAACATAAAGTCAAACAGTCCAGAAGAGCAGTACCTTGCCCAAATGGCTAGTCTTGCCATATTAGAAGCAAACTTCATAATGGGTTTCTTTGATGTCCATCTTCCTTTCTTCTGTAGGTGGTGTTACCAGGAGCAGTTGTGCCTCACTGTCAAGAAAAGCCCTAAACCATTTTAAATGCCATAATCTGTAGGTCTTTGAAAGGTTTGAAGAATGCTTATTCATCTCAAATACATCTCTGCATATCTAGAAATCCTAACTAACTTAACTATAAGTTCTCATTATCATAGGTAACTCTGTATAATCTGTATTAAATTATACATTACATTTTACAATGAGCTATATAAACACAATACCTAAACAAGAGGAGAAATATACATATCATAAAATTGACCTTAATTGTATCAATAAAAGAAAATCCATTCCAAAGCAAAGTATTCATATCTATACCATAATTCCCTTTTTACCTTTAAAAAGATTGTTTGTGGTTATAGCCATTTATAACCAAGCCCATTTAAATGAAAACAAACATTTATAAACAATATTTGGGAATTTGGGCGTCGTTCTTTCCAAACTACTTCCTGCTGGTAGAGGGCGCTGTCATGGGGGTCCAAAGAAGATGCAGAAATCTTGGCTGTAGACATTGCTTCAGGGGGTCTTGCTTGATCAAACCATATAAGTCTGGAAAGAATCCATAGCTTTTCATTTTCTGTGGAAACAAAAATAGAAATCCTTTTCCCCAGTAACTTGTCCTTAGGCTTAAATATTTGAGTCAAAGCATTTTTTAAAATATATAAATTGAATTAATTCAGCAACATTTCTTTTATCAGTAGTTATTTTCTCAGCAATCAAATAATTTAAAGACAACAGAATCACATATAGTATCCAAAATTTCTTTGTGTTTTCCATCTTTACGTGGCTTTTTTATTACTCTATTTCTTCTATTTCTATTTTAACATATTTTGAGAAAGGGTTTCTCTGTGTAACTTTTATCTGTCCTGGAATTCAGTGCATACCAGGTTTGCTTTGAAATCACATCTCTCTCCCTATTGCTCGGCTTAATGGTGTGCGCCACCATAGCCATCCATTTAATTCCTTTTTTCTTTTTAAACCATTGTATCCCGTTTCTTTTTCTCTCCCAAGCCAGTGTATTTTTTTAAAACACAGTGTAAACCTTCATTGCAGCTCTCCTACACACCAATGAATTGTTAGCAGAGCTCTTTAAAAGCAAGGCAGCTTTTTTGCTGCTTATGCTAATTTTGGAACCCTCCCTTAAAGGAGCCGCGCAAATCTCTGTCTACAACAAAACAAATCCAACCGAGAAAATGCTGCTACTAAGAAGTCTTGCTAGTCTCTGTTCCTTTGTTTCTAAAATCCCTTTTTAAGCTTTTCTTAGTTTTAAGTGAAAGTTCTTATAGCCACGTTGGGCGCCATCTGTAGCATGTATGTTTCCTCCAGCCCGCCAGTCTGGGCCCACAGCCATGCCAGCCCCAAATAACACTCAGAAACTCTGTATTTGATACAATCCTGTTGGCCAGTTACCATTATTGTTAATGGGCTAGCTCTGTCTTAATTATTAACCCATTTCTACTTATCTAAGTATTTCCACGTGGTCATCTTATCGGGGAGCCACGGCTGGTGTCCTGCTTCTTCCCTGGGCTACATCTCAAACCCTACTTCCCACTTTCTCTTTCCTTCTCCTAGTCTCCTAGCCCCGCCTATCTTGTTTCCTATTGGCCACAGAGCTTTATTAACCAGTATGAGAAACATATATACAGAATAACAGCTCCCATCACTGCCTGACTGATCTTTCATCCCCATTGCTGAGTCTCTGCTGGAAATGATGATTTTGGTACCACTTCAGGCCACAACCTTCCCGGGGAACTCCCTGGCTTCCACACCCCACTTCACCCAGATAAAGAAAATATGTCAAACAGTTCTATACTTGAAATCTGAAATGGAGATAAGAAAAAAAAAAACACAAACTGAGGGAATTCTGGAAATAGAACTGCTGGTCAAATGATCAGAAACTAGACAAGTAAGCATAACTAATACAATACAAGAAGTAGAAAACAGAATCTCAGGCACTGAAGCGATAATAGATGAAATAGATTAATCAACCAAAGAAAATTGGAAATCCAACAAATCCTTAACACACCACATGCAGGAAATGTGGGACACAGTAAAAAGGCCAAACCTAAGAATAATAGGCATAGAAGAAGGCAAAGATGCCCAGCTCAAAAGTGCAGAAAACAACAAAATCATTTAAAATAACTTTCCGAAACTGAGGAAAAAAATGCCTAAGAAAGTACAAAAAGCATACCAATTACCAAATAGACTTGACATAAAAGAGTCCCCTAGCTGCATAATAATCAAAACACTTTACATACTGAATAAAGAAAGAATATAAAGAGCAACAAAAGAAAAAGACCAGGTAACATATAAAGGCAGAACTCTCAAAATTACTCCTGACTTCTCCATGAAAACTCTCATGGCCAGAAGGTCCTGGATAAATTGTCTGCAAGTAATAACAGTCCAGGGATGTCATCACAGGCTATGAAGGCCAGAAAAACGTTCAATTATTATGGATGTAAAAACAATGACAAAGTCATTGCTATTCAATGACAGTCAGATTTTCATAATATACATTTACAAATCCAGCCCTCCAGAAAGTTCTGGATGGAAAACTCAACCGAAGTAAGTTAACTATGCTCCCAAAGACATAGGCATCAGACAATAACACTTCAAAGACCAAAAAGGATAAAGCATGGCAAATATATTCACAAAACCTCTGCCAACTAAAAATCTAAAACAAACACACATTAACAACCAATGATCCAATCAAATTAATTGATTTTTCTTTGAATTCTAACTTGTTAGATATTAGGATAACCACACCTGCTTGCTCCTTTGGTCCTTTTGAGTACATGGTCTTTCCCAGCCTTTTATCCCGAGGTAATGTCTTTCTTTGAACCTTACATGTATTTCTTTTATACAGCAGAAGGGTGGATTCTGTCTTCGTATTCATTCTGTTACCTTGTGTCTTTTATAGGCGAATTAAGACCATTATTGTTGAGGGAAAGTAAGGACTATTGATAATGGGATAATCATATGAAAAAGGTATAGTTCATTGAAGATAATATTATGAATTTTGTATAATTTCCAATAGTTTATCATATATTTTCTGGTATTATATTTCAGGCTACAGTGGGAGAACCATAATTTTGAACAACACTGTTAAATTTCTAGAAGAAAAAGATGGCAATTTCCATGAACCATTTTATACAAGTTTACCTCTGAAGAACTGATAATGTGTACTGGAAGTTTTATACAAGAGCAACAATTAAAATAATTTAAAAAAAAAGAAGAGCAACGGTGTAAATAAGCACAGCTTAAAGTATATTGATGGTTCTTATTTTCTCTCAAATACATGTACCTGAGTGGCAGGTAGCTAATCTGTGTTTGCATGTCATTTCTGTGGAAAGAAAGACAGGATAACAATGTCTTTTAAAGAGATGCTACATTTGAATTTTAACCCCATGAAATGTATACTGTAGAAATGCCAATATATTTTGTTTCATATCATTTCAATGTTTTAAACAGTATACACGTTGCATAGATAAGTTCATGCTCAAGAACTTCTAAGACGTTCTAAGAGTCTATAGTACAGCAAGCATTACTCATATAATTGTGGCTCTGCTAAATATATTTAAAATGTCATTTAATGAGAATCAAAAGGTTGTTGTAGAGTAACCTCATGTCTTTGAGGAAAAGAATGTCAAAGTGTGTGAATGCAATGGGAAAAACCTCTTGTATGTTATTCTTACTTTAATAAAAATATCATTTGATGATCCAGATAGTTTTATCATATGCCTTTATTCCCAGTATTTATGACAAAGTGGAAGGTGAATCCCATATGCTCAAGGCCAGTGTGGTCTACAGAGTGAGTTCCAGGCCAGCCAGGTCTACACAGAGACATGCTGTATCAAAAAAACCTAGAAAAAAAGAATATAAATTACTCTAAATATAAGCCAATAAATAAGACTATAAATAGAAGTCACATACCTCTCCCTCTCCCTCTCCCTCTCCCTCTCCCTCTCCCTCTCTCTCTCTCTCTCTCTCTCTCCCTCTCTCTCAGGACAATGAGAAGAAGTAAAAGATATTTAATAGTCCCCACTTTGAGAATATTTGTTGTGTGTGAAACAATTTTAGAACTTATCAGTTTTCCAATTTCATTGCAATGACATCATCAAACTCACACTGCAGAAAAGCCCTGTGAGCATTTGAATTTGTGAATATTTCTTTTTGTCCTGGTACATTCAGCCAGTGTAGTATGAATACACTACAGGAAAACTTATGAATACTTAAGTGTGGTAATGCTCTGAGTTCCTCCAGTTACTTTCCAATATGTGAAACATCTCCTTTAAAAAGATGTGATAATGTGGGCCATGAATTAAGTCTCTAGCTATCTATCACAGTTATCTTCAAAGAGAATAGAAGAATCCCTAATGAAGGGAATAACCATGGATGTAAAACTCCATATTGATTACTCTTAACAATTATGCCAAATTACAAATTAGTTAATACAGATACTCAGTTTCACCAGTGTAATGCCTGTGGTGAAGTTTTTATATCTGCCATTTACCTTTGCAGGAATGAAAGAAACCATACAGAAAAGAAATCCAGGGAATATACTCAATGAATATGATAAAACTTTTTTGTGTGACAGGCATATTCAAATGAATGTAAAAAATTCATCCTGGAGAGAAACAGTATGAAAGTCTTCAGTATGGAGGAGGCTTTGTATATCACAGTTGCCAACTCCATAAAATAAAACATTCTGGAGAGAAAACCAATTGTAATCAATGTGGTAAAGCTTTTGCAAGACCCAGTGTGCTTAAAAGATATATAAGAAATCAATGTGGTAAAGTCTTTTCAAGAAGTAGTCATCTCCAAACACAAACAAGAACATACTTCAGAGAGAACCAACATGTGAAGGTAATCGATGTGGTAAAGCATTTTCACATGTCACTACTTTCCAAACTTATCATAGAACACACACTGGAGAGAAAACATATGAATGTAATCAATGTCATAAAGCTTTTCCAAGTATTGTTTACATTCAAAGACATATAAGGAAGCATACTGGAGATAAACCCTATGTATGTAATCAATGTGGTAAAGTGTTTCCATGTGTCAATTATGTCTAATCAATCATAGAACACGTACTGGAGAGAGAAACTATGAATGGTATCAAATGTTGTAAAGCCTTTGCACATTCCAGCACTCTTTTACGTTATAAAAGAACTCACATTTGAGAGAGACCCTGTGAATGTAACCAATGTGGTAAAGCCTTTGTATGTACCACCCATCCTTAAAATCATGAGGAAAATCATACTGCAGAGAAACCCCATACATGTAGGATGTGTGGTAACGTGAACTTTGCTTATCAAAATAATCTTTGAGGGCCTGAAAAACTCAAGCAGAAAGCAATCTTACTAGAAAGCATCTTGTAAGACTTATAGGCAACACATATTGAGTTTCACAAAGATTCTGGAGACAAAAATATCTTATAAGTGTCGGCATTCTGTTCAAGCATTACAATTATTTTTATTTGCACCTGTATACTCATGTGGACAAAAGTCCTATGTATTCACTGATAAGGGAATCCTGTTTCATTTTAACATTTTATTTACACAAAAACCTCATTCATGTTGATACATTTCTGTAAATCCAATCATTAATGCTTGCTTTCTGTTTCATGAACAAATACATTAAAAGAAAACTGTACAGACATTAATCACTTTAACACCTCTTTTACAGGCTTGAGTGATCACTAGATAAAATAGTCATATGTGGAGTCTGTTTGGTTAAAGATTTGACTTACTTTTAATTATGGGTTGTCAGTGAGGGTTTGTGACTATTTATGCTTATTCCAAAGAAGGCTTGACCCTTGCATATTTTTGTATCATCATCTACAGAAAGATCTCAAAAAGATGTACTTGTCATAATTTTGCTCATTCTCATCTCTAACTCTGTAAATATTTAGTTTCATTTTGTATCATCTTTATATTCGGTATTAGGGAAAAACTCATACAAGAGAAATAATTTGGTGAAGATAATAGACATCATAGATTTCTTTAGTTTAAATATAAAAAACTGTTTCATGTGACAGCAGGATGTTAATATGTTCACTTGACCCAAGACAAATGATAATTGGGTGTTTTATTGGGGAACAATTTATACATATGATAACAAATAACTGCTGCACAGGAAGACCAGGAACATGCAGACTCTCCTCTTCTGACGTGATCTTCAACAAGAGAGAGACAGAGGGTATAGGGGAAGGGAGTAAGATAGAGAGCAAAGGTAGTGAGAGAGAGAGAGATTGAGAACAAGAGAGGGCCTGCCCTATGCTTCTGCAACTTCTAGTAATAAACAAAGAACCACAGGCCCAGAACACTAGACAACTTCTAACATCATCATGAGATGATCCCAGCATAAAGCCTGGTTCCAGAATAGCCCTCCCATCATAATGTTGGCTCCACTAGAGGCTCTTACTGGCCAGTAAAACCTGAGTGACAACCAAGTGAGCAAAGATACAAAGCACCTTGAGGGAGGGGGTTGGAATGGGATACCAAATATTCCAACCAATCTGTAGCTATAGAAGCCAGAAGTGCTTCCACCCAAATAACCTAGACTCCCAGGTATAAGGGCATTTGTTACAGCATGTTTTTCCTTCCCGGCCTGCTCCATCCCGCCTGCCGCCAGTCTGGGCCCATAGCAGCGCCAGCCCCAAATAACACTCAGAGACTCAGTATTTGATATAATCCTGTTGGCCAATTACCATTATTGTGTATGGGCTAATTAATTATTAACCCATTTCTACTTATCTAAGTATTTCCACGTAGTCGTCTTATTGGGGAGCCGCGGCAGGCGTCTTCCTTCCTCCCTGGGCTACATTTCGACTCCTGCTTCCCATTTCCTCTTTCCTCCTTGTCTCCTAGTCCCACCTATCTTGCTATCTCATTGGCCACAGAGCTTTATTAACCAGTATGAGAAACATATATGCAGAATAACATCTCCCATCAGGCATTCTTTTAAGTGTGGCTTCTTTCCTCTGTCAAGGGACAATGTGGGGTGGGGGCAGTTGGTACTCAGTGGGCTCACACTCAGCATGAATTGTGGGTGGAGATGTTTTCCCTTAGTTATCATCCTGGAGAGCTCAGGCATCAGTTCCTTGAGGAGGTGGAGGAAGAGGGGTTGAGTAAAACTTCAGCCATAATGGAGAGGTTCACTCTTTCAAGCTCTGCCCTCGGGTGCCTATCGTGCCCCCCCCATTAACCTTAGTTCAGACTTTACTCTTAAAAAGTTCAACATTGGAGGATCCACCCTTCCCATTGTGTTCACCTTCTGACTCCTGATTTCTCTTACCCTGTGGCTGCTCCAGATTCCTTGTTCAGATTAAACATGGATTTATGTCAAAATCTGTCTTTGTGGGACCAGCTGAGAAACCCATGGTCTGTTCCTGAGACAGAGTGTGGAAGAGGAAAAGGCTAGCTTATAGACTAATTATTCAGAAACACAGGCTAGTCATCAGGAGAGCAGATTCAGTCTATAATGAATTTCATACCTCCAAACTTCAGTAATCAACCAAAGGTTGGGTCAATGTCAGAGACCTATTATTATTATGTATAAAGGGCAAATAGCCCTCTGACTTGGAAGGCAGGTAAAGCTGTCTGGGACAAAGTCTATTGTTATTTAGATAAGAACCATTTGTAATTCACCACTGAGTCCCTGTCACCCATTATCTGGTAAACTAAAATGCCTTGAGGACAATAAAAGTGCTTTGAGCTCTCTGAACACTAGCCATGAAGGAAGGTAATCCATATGGGTTCCCCCTCAAAAATTTTTAATTTAGTCTAGTATGAACATTGAATCACCAACCATGGGTTCTCATTAACTTTTCCACTCACCAGTAATTTTTTTCCCCCGAAATCAGGGATTTTTGTTTGTTTGTTTGTTTGGTTGGTTGGTTTTTTTGTATTGCTTTGGAGCCTGTAGCTTTGTAGACCAGGCTAGCCTCCAAATCACAGAGACATAACTTCCTCTGCCTTCAAAATGCTGGGATTAAAGGCATGAGTCACCAAAGCTCAACCTACTCACCAGATTTTTAAACACAATAGGGAGGCTGTGCTCTTGGGTCCCCTTGATTTTATCCAGCCACTTTCATAACATCCTTGTGTCTATGTCACAGGGACAAGGAGGGCAGAGCAGGGACCAACCAGAACAAGCAAATAATGGGCAGGGAGCTGAGGGGTGGGTAGGGAAACTGGGTACCTCATGACTTATAGGCACCCTGAACCAGCAGAGGCTGCACACTTGCAAGAGGCACTGCAAACCCATCATGGTCAGAATATGCCCATTGTGGTGGGTTAGGTGAGACTGCCAATTGTCACTCAGGTCCATTCCTAGACATAATCCCTGGGAGGGTGGCTCCAAATTACAGGTTCCAGGTTCACTGGGGTAGAGCCTGCAAGGAGTTGCCAAGTGATGATGCCTAAATCACAATAGGGATGTCTTCAGGTGCCAGCCTTGACCCTACCTCAGAAAAATAGCCAATAATCTGACAATTTATCTCACGTCAGGAATTCAGCTGTAAGAACCTGTGTGCACACATAAAGGTCACATACACAGCCAAAGAGCATGAGACATGGGCAATAGATCCCACCTGCCCCCAGGTGAACTTGCCCACAACCAATATTTTTATTTCTATACATCTGCACTCACAGCCACCTCTCATGCTGAATTGAAATGAGATGATCAAATGAGTGGAAATTCAACCCCCACCCCCATCTAATACATAATTCCTGTTGCTACCTGAATTCCTCAACCTCTGTACTTCATTCAATTCAATGATTAAAACCTAATGACAATGGCCAATGACAATAACATGAAAGTTGATTACAAAGCTACAATCACCATGGAAACACTCAGAATGCTCAATGATAACATGTAATTAGAGGACACAGATTAACAATAATGTGACTTCTATATTTACCACAAAGCTCTGACAATGAAAATGCGCACAATCTTGGAGAAAGAATAAAATGAGTAATGAGAAAATGGAAAAAACAAAGGCAGGAAATTATAGTTGAATATTAATCAAAAGACCAAAGGAAACTCAGACAAGAAAAGTTTGACATTGACAAGTATCTCAGCTACCTATGATTCTGTGTGAAAAATTAAATACACACAGACTTCACAGCTTGCATAATATTAACTCAAAGTGACCATTTAAACAACTGTTTTTGACCCTACATCTACTGACAATGCTTCTAAATACAGAAATCACATGGGCTAGAGCTCTCTCTGGAAATAGAGGTGATTGTTTCCCAGGGCTCTGCAACCCTTTATGTCTACTATAGTTTCATGTAAACACAACTGTGTTGATGCCCAATCCAAATGTACATGGAATAATGTGCTTCCTGCTACATGGATTATGATACCATATGTGGATTTTTCCACTATCTACCTGCCCAACACCATTCACACATGAGAAATCTCTCTAGACAAGAGACTCCTGCTACTCTCTGGAACTAAACTTCACTGAATCAGACCACTGTGACTGGTGGTAACAGAAAGTTAAAAGCATTCTAATAATGTATTCCTAAGAGACGATTCACATCACCATCTTTCTACCAGATTCTAAACTATCTGTAACATTTATAAGACAAATCTGAGAGTGGAACACAATATTCTGAATTTGTAGACTCCAGATTCTCAGTTTTCCCGTCCTTCTTCCCACTGCAATTCAAAGCAGTGCCGATGGGTGCACACCGGACAGTGAAATGAAAACATCACATTCTCCCATGCCAGTGCTCCTCCTACACAATAAATGCAGACACAGTTAGGCTCAGAGGAGAAGGGCCACTGTCCAGGTAAATTCTTGAATCCACAGACCAACAGTCTTTCTCATGGTCCATCCTAATCCCATCAGAAATTAACAGCACAGCTTACATTCTCTAAAAACCCTACACTCAGCATGGTGTAGTTTGTGTTCATCCTTGCAACTCACTACAACAGAAAGAAAAGAGAATCGTGGAAAAATCCTGCAAGCACCTGACACTAGTATTATTGATTGCTAACCCTCTCCAGAATTCTGCATTAGCTTGGGACACCCACCTTGGCCTAAGCATATTAGCTGCTCACATACTACTAGCAAATGACTCAGACAGGACAGTCCTTGCAGCTTTGCACTTCAAGCCCAAAAAAAGGGCTCTTGCCTTAAAAGTTTGTATCTTAGTAGACATTTCTTTCACTCTCCTAGGATGCATCCTGCTCCTCCTGCAAAGCCCATGGTCATTTGTGTGCATACCCCATTCATTCAGCATTTCATCTAACCCATTGCATCTTGGTTGGTAAAGCCTTCATCCAAACACAAGTCACATTCACACAATTGCTTCTGTTAATGAAAAACAGGCCATGAACTAGACAACAACCAGGAGCCATAGAGGGTCTTGGAGATAGGAAACACAATGTAGGTATCATGTTCTTATTTATTTATTTATTTATTTATTTATTTATTTATTTATTTACCTCATTTTACATATCAATCCCAGTTACTTCTTCCTCCCTGTCTCCCTTACTCTCACACCCTTCCATTTTCCCCAAAATATTCTCCCATCCCATTACTCCCCACCACTCCACAGGTAGGGTGATGCCTTCCAGGAGATGTCAACAAAGTCTGTTACCCAAGGGGCAGAGACACTCATCCCCGGATGCACACAATGTGTTCTCAACCCCCTACCCACCACTTTCCTTTCCATCTGCTTCTCTTTTCCCCTGCTTCTCCTCTAAATACCCTCCACACCCTACTGGAGCTACTGGCTCCCCTGAAACATGCACAACACACCCTTCAACTCCACAGCAGCCTTTGCCCTTATGTGTGCCCTTGACCATCCACCCAGAAAATTGCATAAACACTTTAGACCCTTCATGCCAACCCTGGCCTTCCCATGCAGCCAGCACCCCCCAGCCCCCTTCAAGTCTAGCTCTCCACTCCTAGAACACATCATGCTCATTGTGTAAGGATGAAAAAGTTTAACCTTCAGACTTTGCAGATAAATTATCAAGAGGATCAGCTGTGCCTTCTGAGGTTGAATGTAAAGGGGATTGAGTCAAACACAGAGTGAAGGTTGAATCTGAAGGTTTCTCTGTCTCCTCAGAAAACAATGATCCTTCATAGAGTAAAGCTAAAATATCAGAAGAACAGTCAACTGCTTCTCTTATATCCTGTGCCAGTGTTGTCTGGGTTATATATTCACATAGTTTCTTGTAGCAGTGCACTAGGATGCTTAACTGCTTGTTTTCCTCAAACTGTTCATAGTCTTTGCACAAGTTACATGAGGGATTCGTCATCATTTTCTTTCCTTTACAAGTTTTGCAGACATAGTGTTGGCAGGTTGAGTTGGTGGGTGAAATAGGATCTTGTAGCAAATGTCCACAAACACAGCAAGAGATGGACTGTTGGAAGTAGGGCAGAATCCTGATAATCTCTGTCAATGCCTTGGGGTCTCCAGGGTCATAATTGAGCACTAGGCGGCTCACAGAAATGTATAGAGCAGTAGCATTCATGGGGTTCATTGCAGGCACTTGGACACAAATGGCTCTCAGTTGAAAAGAAATTCTGGATTCAAGTTTCTAAGCAGCCAGGGAACAATGGCAAGTTTACAACTATTACGAAGAAATCTGTGCATAACCACTGGTCAAAGCAGCAACCAAAAATCCATGAAAGTTTGTGAAGCTAAAGTAATTCTCCAACAAAGGGGGCCTTGGTGTCCCTCCTCTGTCCCTTAGACCTGCAGACCAAAGAGAGTGGGAATGAGGATGCAACCAGCTTTCGAGTTCAACCAAGATGGCCCCAGATTTGATAATCTGGCCTGGAATGGCACTTGGTCTAGCCCTGCAGCTCCCCTGGCTGCCTAGGCTTGAACAGCATATCTGGCCACAGAGGCGCCTCTGGATAGAGCTGGAGTGCATGAGTATGAACCTAGTAGAGTCTAGGTGGGGCACTCTTTTCTCTAGCCACGGGTTCAGGGTTCTTACTGCATGTCATAGCCTGCACAGAGACATTAGGATGACAAGGACTACTTTGCAGGAGTCTAGTGCCAACAGCTTAGGTGGCAGTGGGTGTCACCTCCACTGTTCTTGCCAGGTTGAATGTGGGGTCCATGCTGTGCCTAGTGCACAGGGCAGGAGGCCCCTGCCCAAAAGGGAACCATGGGAAGAAATTCATGGGCCCAAGGTGATAGGAGAGGGCAGAAAACAGGCCCAGCAAGCATTGTCTCCACATCAACTGTAAGAAATGCATCATTTTTTCTACAAAAAAATTCGGATATGTATCATTGTCACTACTTCTAGTGTGAGAAATATATAATTATCATTACCTAATCTTTGGGAAAGCCTTCATTGTCTGCACTTCGACTGGATGAAATTCATCATCGTCTACAACTCACCTGTGGTATATACAGCATTTTCCCTACCCACCATGTGGGAAATGAAACATTTTTTCCAACTCACCTATGGAAAATTACCATTATCTGTACCCTTCCTGTGGAAATGCATCATTGTCTCTACCTCACCCATGTGAAATGCAGCATTGTTGTACCTCACCTGTGGAAATTGCATATCTGTCTTTGCCTCACCCTTTGGAATTGCATCACAGTTTTACCTCACCTGTGGAAAATGCATGAAGCATTCTACCTAACCTGTGAGAAATGCATCACTGTTCCATCTCACCTGTGAAAATGCAGCATTTTCACTACCTGACCTGTGGGATATGCATCATTGCCTCTAATATCCTACGGGAAATTCATCAAGGTTTATACCTTCCCTGTGGGAAATGTATCGTTTCCTCTACCTCAACTTTGGTACTTGCATCATTATATTTCCTAACAACTTGAAACCTCATCATGGTCTTCACTTCACCTGTGCCAAATGGATCGATATCTCTACTTCACCAGTGGGAATTGCGTCATTGTTTCTAAATTACCTATGGGACATGTGCCTTTTTCTCCCTCTCTTTAAGGGAAATGCATCATGGTCTCCAGCACATCTGTGGGAAATGCATCATATTATGTACCTAACCTGTGAGCATTGCCTCAATTTTTAATTTTTCCACCTAAACAATGGGAAATTCATCTTGCTTCTACAATTCCTGTGGATAATGCATCATTTTCTCTACCTCACCAGTGGGAGTCGAATCATTGCAACACTATCACCATTGGGAGATGCCTCAAGTTTGGGAAATGTATCTTTGTTTCTACATCACCTGTGGTATGTATGTCAAGTTTGGGAAATTCATCATGGTCTACTCATCACCGGTGGGATATACAGCATTTTCTCAACCCAGGTTGCGCGTAATGAAAATTTTTCTCCACCTGACCTATGGAATATTATAATTACCTGTACCCCTCCTTTGGGAAATGTATCATTATTTCTACCTCAATTATGGGAAAGGCATCAATGCCTCCACCTCACCTGTGGGAAATGTTTCATTATTTCTACCTTCCTTATGGCAAATGCATTATTTTCTCAACCTCACATGTGGGAATGCTTCATGGTCTCCACATCAACTGTAAGAAATGCATCATTTTCTTTACAAAAAAAATCGGGTATGTATCATTGTCACTACTTCTAGTGTGAGAAATATATAACTATCACTACCTAAACTTTTGGAAAGCCATCATTGTCTGCACTTCGACTGGATGAAATGCATCATCGTCTACAACTCACCTGTGCTATATACAGCATATTCCCTACCTACCATGTGGGAAATGAAACATTTTCTCCACCTCACCTATGGAATATTACCATTATCTGTACCCTTCCTGTGGAAATGCATCATTGTCTCTACATCACCCATGTGAAATGCAGCATTGTTGTACCTCACCTGTGGAAATTGCATCTTTGTCTTTGCCTCACCCTTTGGAATTGCATCACAGTTTTACCTCACCTGTGGGAAATGCATCAAGCATTCTACCTAACCTGTGAGAAAAGCATCACTGGCTCTAAGTAACATGTGGGAAATGCATCACTGTTCCATCTCACCTGTGAAAATGCAGCATTTTCTCTACTTCACCTGTGGGATATGCATCATTGCCTCTAATATACTACGGGAAATTCATCAAGGTTTATACCTTCCCTGTGGGAAATGTATCGTTGCCTCTACCTCAGCTTTGGTACTTGCATCATTATCTTTCGTAACAACTTGAAACCTCATCATGGTCTTCACTTCACCTGTGCCAAATGGATCGATATCTCTACTTCACCAGTGGGAATTGCGTCATTGTTTCTAAATTACCTATGGGAAATGTGCCTTTTTCTCCACCTCATTTATGGGAAATGCATCATGGTCTCCAGCACATCTGTGGGAAATGCATCATAGCATGTACCTCACCTGTGAGCATTGCCTCAATTTTTAATTTTTCCACCTAACCTATGGGAAATTCATCTTGCTTCTACAGTTCCTGTGGATAATGCATCATTTTCTCTACCTCACCAGTGGGAGACCAATCATTGCAACACTATCACCATTGGGAGATGCCTCAAGTTTGGGAAATGTATCTTTGTTTCTCCATCACCTGTGGTATGTATATCAAGTTTGGGAATTTCATCATGGTCTACTCATCACCGGTGGGATATACAGAATTTTCTCAACGCAGGTTGCAATTAATGAAAATTTTTCTCCACCTGACCTATGGAATATTATAATTACCTGTACGCCTCCTTTGGGAAATGTATCATTATTTCTACCTCACTTATGGGAAAGGCATCAATGCCTCCACCTCACCTGTGGGAAATGTTTCATTATTTCTACCTTCCTTATGGCAAATGCATTATTTTCTCAACCTCACATGTGGGAATGCTTCATGGTCTCCACATCAACTGTAAGAAATGCATCATTTTTTCTACAAAAAAATTCGGATATGTATCATTGTCACTACTTCTAGTGTGAGAAATATATAATTATCATTACCTAATCTTTGGGAAAGCCTTCATTGTCTGCACTTCGACTGGATGAAATTCATCATCGTCTACAACTCACCTGTGGTATATACAGCATTTTCCCTACCCACCATGTGGGAAATGAAACATTTTCTCCACCTCACCTATGGAATATTACCATTATCTGTACCCTTCCTGTGGAAATGCATCATTGTCTCTACATCACCCATGTGAAATGCAGCATTGTTGTACCTCACCTGTGGAAATTGCATCTTTGTCTTTGCCTCACCCGTTGGAATTGCATCACAGTTTTACCTCACCTGTGGGAAATGCATCAAGCATTCTACCTAACATGTGAGAAAAGCATCACTGGCTCTAAGTAACATGTGGGAAATGCATCACTGTTCCATCTCACCTGTGAAAATGCAGCATTTTCTCTACTTCACCTGTGGGATATGCATCATTGCCTCTAATATACTACGGGAAATTCATCAAGGTTTATACCTTCCCTGTGGGAAATGTATCGTTGCCTCTACCTCAACTTTGGTACTTGCATCATTATCTTTCCTAACAACTTGAAACCTCATCATGGTCTTCACTTCACCTGTGCCAAATGGATCGATATCTCTACTTCACCAGTGGGAATTGCGTCATTGTTTCTAAATTACCTATGGGAAATGTGCCTTTTTCTCCACCTCATTTATGGGAAATGCATCATGGTCTCCAGCACATCTGTGGGAAATGCATCATAGCATGTACCTCACCTGTGAGCATTGCCTCAATTTTTAATTTTTCCACCTAACCAATGGGAAATTCATCTTGCTTCTACAGTTCCTGTGGATAATGCATCATTTTCTCTACCTCACCAGTGGGAGACCAATCATTGCAACACTATCACCATTGGGAGGTGCCTCAAGTTTGGGAAATGTATCTTTGTTTCTACATCACCTGTGGTATGTATATCAAGTTTGGGAATTTCATCATGGTCTACTCATCACCGGTGGGATATACAGCATATGCTCAACCCACGTTGCAAGTAATGAAAATTTTTCTTCACCTGACCTATGGAATATTATAATTACCTGTACGCCTCCTTTGGGAAATGTATCATTATTTCTACCTCACTTATGGGAAAGGCATCAATGCCTCCACCTCACCTGTGGGAAATGTTTCATTATTTCTACCTTCCTTATGGCAAATGCATTATTTTCTCAACCTCACATGTGGGAATGCTTCATTGTCTCCACATCAACTGTAAGAAATGCATCATTTTTTCTACAAAAAAATTCGGATATGTATCATTGTCACTACTTCTAGTGTGAGAAATATATAATTATCACTACCTAATCTTTGGGAAAGCCATCATTGTCTGCACTTCGACTGGATGAAATGCATCATCGTCTACAACTCACCTGTGGTATATACAGCATTTTCCCTACCCACCATGTGGGAAATGAAACATTTTCTCCACCTCACCTATGGAATATTACCATTATCTGTACCCTTCCTGTGGAAATGCATCATTGTCTCTACATCACCCATGTGAAATGCAGCATTGTTGTACCTCACCTGTGGAAATTGCATCTTTGTCTTTGCCTCACCCGTTGGAATTGCATCACAGTTTTACCTCACCTGTGGGAAATGCATCAAGCATTCTACCTAACATGTGAGAAAAGCATCACTGGCTCTAAGTAACATGTGGGAAAAGCATCACTGTTCCATCTCACCTGTGAAAATGCAGCAATTTCTCTACTTCACCTGTGGGATATGCATCATTGCCTCTAATATACTACGGGAAATTCATCAAGGTTTATACCTTCCCTGTGGGAAATGTATCGTTGCCTCTACCTCAACTTTGGTACTTGCATCATTATCTTTCCTAACAACTTGAAACCTCATCATGGTCTTCACTTCACCTGTGCCAAATGGATCGATATCTCTACTTCACCAGTGGGAATTGCGTCATTGTTTGTAAATTACCTATGGGAAATGTGCCTTTTTCTCCACCTCATTTATGGGAAATGCATCATGGTCTCCAGCATATCTGTGGGAAATGCATCATAGCATGTACCTCACCTGTGAGCATTGCCTCAATTATTAATTTTTCCACCTAACCTATGGGAAATTCATCTTGCTTCTACAGTTCCTGTGGATAATGCATCATTTTCTCTACCTCACCAGTGGGAGACCAATAATTGCAACACTATCACCATTGGGAGATGCCTCAAGTTTGGGAAATGTATCTTTGTTTCTACATCACCTGTGGTATGTATATCAAGTTTGGGAAATTCTTCATGGTCTACTCATCACCGGTGGGATATACAGCATATGCTCAACCCACGTTGCACGTAATAAAAATTTTTCTTCACCTGACCTATGGAATATTATAATTACCTGTACGCCTCCTTTGGGAAATGTATCATTATTTCTACCTCACTTATGGGAAAGGCATCAATGCCTCCACCTCACCTGTGGGAAATGTTTCATTATTTCTACCTTCCTTATGGCAAATGCATTATTTTCTCAACCTCACATGTGGGAATGCTTATTGTCTCCACATCAACTGTAAGAAATGCATCATTTTCTCTACAAAAAAATTCGGATATGTATCATTGTCACTACTTCTAGTGTGAGAAATATATAATTATCACTACCTAAACTTTGGGAAAGCCATCTTTGTTTGCACTTTGACTGGATGATATGCATCATCGTCAACAACTCACCTGTGATATATACAGCATTTTCCCTACCCACCATGTGGGAAATGAAACATTTTCTCCACCTCACCTATGGAAAATTACCATTATCTGTACCCTTCCTGTGGAAATGCATCATTGTCTCTACCTCACCCATGTGAAATGCAGCATTGTTGTTCCTCACCTGTGGAAATTGCATCTTTGTCTTTGCCTCACCCGTTGGAATTTCATCACAGTTTTACCTCACCTGTGGGAAATGCATCAAGCATTCTACCTAACCTGTGAGAAACGCATCACTGGCTCTAAGTAACATGTGGGAAATGCATCACTGTTCCATCTCACCTGTGAAAATGCAGCATTTTCTCTACCTCACCTGTGGGATATGCATCATTGCCTCTAATATCCTACGGGAAATTCATCAAGGTTTATACCTTCCCTGTGGGAAATGTATCGTTGCCTCTACCTCAACTTTGGTACTTGCATCATTATCTTTCCTAACAACTTGAAACCTCATCATGGTCTTCACTTCACCTGTGCCAAATGGATCGATATCTCTACTTCACCAGTGGGAATTGCGTCATTGTTTCTAAATTACCTATGGGAAATGTCCCTTTTTCTCCACCTCATTTATGGGAAATGCATCATGGTCTCCAGCACATCTGTGGGAAATGCATCATAGCATGTACCTCACCTGTGAGCATTGCCTCAATTTTTAATTTTTCCACCTAACCAATGGGAAATTCATCTTGCTTCTACAGTTCCTGTGGATAATGCATCATTTTCTCTACCTCACCATTGGGAGACGAATCATTGCAACACTATCACCATTGGGAGATGCCTCAAGTTTGGGAAATGTATCTTTGTTTCTACATCACCTGTGGTATGTATATCAAGTTTGGGAATTTCATCATGGTCTACTCATCACCGGTGGGATATACAGCATATGCTCAACCCAGGTTGCACGTAATGAAAATTTTTCTCCACCTGACCTATGGAATATTATAATTACCTGTACCCCTCCTTTGGGAAATGTATCATTATTTCTACCTCACTTATGGGAAAGGCATCAATGCCTCCACCTCACCTGTGGGAAATGTTTCATTATTTCTACCTTCCTTATGGCAAATGCATTATTTTCTAAACCTCACATGTGGGAATGCTTCATTGTCTCCACATCAACTTTAAGAAATGCATCATTTTCTCTATAACAAAATTCAGATATGTATCATTGTCACTACTTCTAGTGTGAGAAATATATAATTATCACTACCTAAACTTTGGGAAAGCCATCATTGTCTGCATTTCGACTGGATGAAATGCATCATCGTCTACAACTCACCTGTGGTATATACAGCATTTTCCCTACCCACCATGTGGGAAATGAAACATTTTCTCCACCTCACCTATGGAAAATTACCATTATCTGTACCCTTCCTGTGGAAATGCATCATTGTCTCTACCTCACCCCATGTGAAATGCAGCATTGTTGTACCTCACCTGTGGAAATTGCATCTTTGTCTTTGCCTCACCCGTTGGAATTGCATCACAGTTTTACCTCACCTGTGGGAAATGCATCAAGCATTCTACCTATCCTGTGAGAAATGCATCACTGGCTCTAAGTAACATGTGGAAAATTCATCACTGTTCCATCTCACCTGTGAAAATGCAGCATTTTCTCTACCTCACCTGTGGGATATGCATCATTGCCTCTAATCTCCTATGGGAAACTCATCAAGGTTTCTACCTTCCCTGTGGGAAATGTATCATTGTCTCTACATCAACTTTGGTACATGCATCATTATCTTTCCTACAACTTGAAATCTCATTATGGTCTTCACTTCAACTGTGCCAAATGGATCGATATCTCTACTTCACCTGTGGGTAATGCGTCATTGTTTCTACCTTACCTGTGGGAAATGTGCTTTTTCTCCACCTCAGTTATGGGAAATGAATCATGGTGTCCACCTCATCTGTGGGAAATGCATCATAGTAAGTACCTCACCTGTGAGCATTGCCTCAATTTCTCCACCTCACCTATGGGAAATTCATCTTGTTTCTACAGTTCCTGTGGATAATGCATCATTTTCTCTACCTCAACAGTGGGAGACGAATCATTGCAACACTATCACCAGTGGGAGATGCCTGAAGTTTTGGAAATGTATCATTGTCTCTACCTCATCTGTGGGATAAATATCAAGTTTGGGAAATTTATCATGGTCTACTCATCACCTGTGGGATATACACCATTTTCTCTACCAAACATGTGGGAAATGAAATATTTTCTCTACCTCACCTATGGAAAATTACCATTATCTGTACTCCTCCTGTGGGAAATGCATCATTGTCTCTACCTCAACCATGTGAAACCCAGCATTGTCTGTACCTCATCTTTGGAAAATGCATCTTTGTCTTTGCATCACCTGTTGGAATTTCATCACTGTTCTACCTCAACTGTGGAAAATGCATCAAGCATTTTACCTAACCTGTGAGAAATGCATCATTGGCTCTAAGTAACATGTGGGAAATTCATCACTTTTCCACCTCTCCTGTAAAAATGCAGCATTGTCTCTACCTCACCCGTGGGATATGCATCATTGCCTCTAATCTCCTATGGGAAATTCATCAAGGTTTCTCTCTTCCCTGTGGGAAATTATCATTGTCTCTACCTCACCCATGTGAAATGCAGCATTGTCTCTACCTACGTGTGGCATATGCATCTTTGTCCTTGCCTCACCTGTTGGAATTGCATCACTGTTCTACCTCACCTGTAGGAAAAGCATCAAACACGCTACCTAACCTGTGAGAAATGCATCATTGTCTCTACCTCACCTGTGGGATATGCATCATTGCCTCTAATCTCCTATGGGAAATTCATCAAGGTTTCTAACTTCCCTGTGGGAAATGTGTCATTGTCTCTACCTCAACTTTGGTACATGCATCATTATCTTTCCTAACAACTTAAAACCTCATCATGGTCTTCACTTCACCTGTGCCAAATGGATCGATATCTCTACTTCACCTGTGGGAATTGCGTCATTGTTTCTACCTTACCTGTGGGAAATGTGCCTTTTTCTCCACCTCCTTTATGGGAAATGCATCATGGTCTCCAGCACATCTGTGGGAAATTTCAACATAGTATGTACCTCACCTGTGAGCATTGCCTCAATTTCTCCACCTCACCTATGGGAAATTCATCTTGCTTCTACAGTTCCTGTGGATAATGCATCATTTTCTCTACCTCCCCTGTGGGAGATGAATCATTGCAACACTATCACCATTGGGAGATACCTCAAGTTTGGGAAATGTTTCGTTGTCTCTACCTC
>JANBXA010000374.1:35000-213068 GCA_030556225.1 Cricetiscus sungorus | reverse complement strand
CCTGGTTCGTACTTGGATGGGAGACCGCCTGGGGAATACCGGGTGCTGGAGCCTTTGTTTTCTGTCTCTCTCTCCTTGTGGTGGCTTAATATTCTTTCGTTTTTTATAATCCTCTCATTCTCCAAGAGAACTGGTTAGTTTCTTCTATGATTTTCCTTTTTTCATTTTTTTTTTTTTTTTTAAGTCCGAATAGTGTAGGGTTAGGCTTTGGGTAGAAAATAGAGAGAAAAATGGTGTACAATATCAGCATTGTGTGCTATAGACATGGTGCAGGAGGGGACTTGAGATTCCTATATCTTGATCTGTCCTTCAAGGCCTAAGGCAGAGAACCAGCACAGGCTAGGACACCTCCACCTTTCCTCCCTGTGCCCAGGAAACTCCACTACCCAACATACCCGCAACCCACCATGACATCCTTCGAAGTTAACCCAATGCTCAGAGGCCTCACACAGGCAGGAAGCAACAAGGGGCTACACCAGAGTAGTAATCCCAGAAACATGCAGGATATTGTTGTCTGTGTATTCGTGTGCCTGTGTGCTTCTGCTCTATGTATGAATGCTTGTGTTACAGTGCTTGTGTGCTCACCAGCCAGTGTTCTCTCTCTCTCTCTCTCTCTCTCTCTCTCTCTCCTTCCCCAAGTGTGTGCTTTTCCCCAAAGGACCCCAAGACCCAGCTTTACCCCCTCCTGGCACAGCAACAAGACCCCCAAGTTCCAAGTTCTAAAGTTCCGAGTTCCCTGGTCTCCAGCGACCCAGGAGCATCTTCCAAGGTTGCAAGCTTGCCCTTCTCTCTTCTCCGACATGGGCATTGTGGGAAGGGGCTCAGAAGCCCTCCTGACCATCACCACCAAAGCCGCGGCAGCACGCTGCCCTGCCGCCAAGCTGCCATAGAGCTGGTAGTGGGCTGTGCTAGGCTGGGCTCCTTGGCAGGCTGGGGAGTGCAGCCGCATTCTCATGGGGTGCCTGGGAGACAGCCGCCCAAGTCTAAAGCCACACCACCCTGAACGCGCCCGATCTCGTCTGATCTCGGAAGCTAAGCAGGGTCGGGCCTGGTTCATACTTGGATGGGAGACCGCCTGAAGAATACGGGTGCCGTAGCCTTTTGTTTTGCTGTCTCTCTTCCCTTGTGGTGGCTTACTATTCTTTTGTTTTTTATAATCCTCTCATTCTCCAAGAGAACTGGTTAGTTTCTTCCATGATTTTCCTTTTTTTTTTTTTTTTTTTAAGTCCGAATGAGTAGGGTTAGGTTTGGGGAGAAAATAGGAGAAAAATAGTGTACAATATCAGCATTGTGTGCTTTAGACATGGTGCTGGAGAGGGAGTTGAGATTCCTATATCTTGATCTGTCTTTCAAGGCCTAAAGGCAGAGAACCAGCACAGGCTAGGACACCTCCACCTATCCTCCCTGTGCACCCAGGAAACTGCCACTCCCCCAACACACCCGCAGCCCACAGTTACATCCTTCCAAGTTTACCCAATGCACAGAGGCCTCACACAGGCAGGAAGCCAAACAAGAGGGCTTACACCGGAGTAGTGATCCCAGAAACATCCAGGATATATGTTGTCTGTGTATTCCTGTACCTGTGTGTCTGTCTGTCTATGTAGGCATGCTTGTGTTACTGTGTGGTTGTGTGCTCACCAGCCAGTGTTCCTCTCACTCTCTCTCTCTCTCTCCCTCCCTCCTTCCCCAAGTGTGTGCGTTTGCATCGTCCCCAGGGTTAGTGCACGATGAGACTAAGAGTTTGCCATGGAAGTGAAGGCAGGTGGCCCTTGGGTCTTCCTTGATACTGGGACAGGTGGGTGGCCCTGTGACCCCATGGAAGGAACTGAAGATACAGAGCCCAAGGGGATTCTAGCTCCGCATCTGTTACCGCACCCAAAGGCCCAGCATCCCTCCTGGCACAGCAACAAGACCCAAGTTCCAAGTTCTAAATTCCGAGTTCCCTGGTCTCCAGCGACCCAGGAGCATCTTCCAAGGTGGCAAGCTTGCCCTTCTCTCTTCTCCGACATGGGCATTGTGGGAAGGGGCTCGAAGCCCTTCTCTGACCATCACCACCAAAGCCGCTGCAGCCTCCGCCCGCCGCCAAGCTGCCATAGACGGTGGTAATGGGCTGTGCTAGGCTGGGCTCCTTGGCAGGCTGAGGAGTGCAGCCGCATTCTCATGGGGCACCTGGGAGACAGCCGCCCAAGTCTAAGGCCACACCACCCTGAACGCGCCCCGATCTCGTCTGATCTCGGAAGCTAAGCAGGGTCGGGCCTGGTTCGTACTTGGATGGGAGACCGCTCCGGGAATACCGGGTGCCGTAGCCTTTTTGTTTTGTGTCTCTCTCTCCTTGTGGTGGCTTACTATTCTTTTGTTTTTTATAATCCTCTCATTCTCCAAGAGAACTGGTTAGTTTCTTCCATGATTTTCCTTTTTTTTTTTTTTTTTTGTTTTAAGTTCGAATAGAGTAGGGTTAGGCTTTGGGGAGAAAATAGGAGAAAAATAGTGTACAATATCAGCATCGTGTGCTTTAGACATGGTGCTGGAGAGGGAGTTGAGATTCCTATATCTTGATCTGTCCTTCAAGGCCTAAGGGCAGAGCACCAGCACAGGCTAGGACACCACCACCTATCCTCTCTGTGCATCCAGGAAACTGCCACTCCCCCAACACACCCGCAACCCAGCGTTACACCCTTCGAAGTTAACCCAATGCTCAGAGGCCTCACACAGGCAGGAATCCAAACAAGAGGGCTTACACCAGAGTAGTAATCCCAGAAACATCCAGGATATTGTTGTCTGTGTATTCGTGTGCCTGTGTGCTGTTTGTCTATGTAGGAATGCTTGTGTTACAGTGTGCTTGTGTGCTCACCAGCCAGTGTTCCTCTCTCTCTCTCACTCTCTCTCCCTCCCTCCTTCCCCAAGTGTGTGCCTTTGCATCGTCGCCAGGGGTAGTGCACGATGAGACTAAGAGTTGCCATGGAAGGGGAAGGCAGGTGGCCCTTGGGTCTTCCTTGATACTGGGACAGGTGGGTGGCCCTGTGACCCCATGGAAGGAACTGAAGATACAGAGCCCAAGGGGATTCTAGCTCTGCAACTGTTACCGCCCCCAAAGGCCCAGCATCCCTCCTGGCACAGCAACAAGCCCCAAGTTCCAAGTTCTAAATTCCGAGTTCCCTGGTCTCCAGCGACCCAGGAGCATCTTCCAAGGTGGCAAGCTTGCCCTTCTCTCTTCTCCGACATTGGCATTGTGGGAAGGGGCTCGAAGCCCTATTCTGACCATCACCACCAAAGCCGCTGCAGCCACCGCCGCCGCCAAGCTGCCATAGTCGGTGGTAATGGGCTGTGCTCGGCTGGGCTCCTTGGCAGGCTGGGGAGTGCAGCTGCATTCTCATGGGGCGCCTGGGAGACAGCCGCCCAAGTCTAAGGCCACACCACCCTGAACGCGCCCGATCTCGTCTGATCTCGGAAGCTAAGCATGGTCGGGCCTGGTTCGTACTTGGATGGGAGACCGCCCGGGAATACCGGGTGCCGTAGCCTTTTTGTTTTGTGTCTCTCTCTCCTTGTGGTGGCTTACTATTCTTTTGTTTTTTATAATCCTCTCATTCTCCTAGAGAACTGGTTAGTTTCTTCCATGATTTTCCTTTTTTTTTTTTTTTTTTGTTTTAAGTCCGAATAGAGTAGGGTTAGGCTTTGGGGAGAAAATAGGAGAAAAATAGTGTACAATATCAGCATTGTGTGCTTTAGACATGGTGCTGGAGAGGGAGTTGAGATTCCTATATCTTGATCTGTCCTTCAAGGCCTAAGGGCAGAGCACCAGCACAGGCTAGGACACCTCCACCCTTCCTCCCTGTGCACCCAGGAAACTGCCACTCCCCCAACACACCCGCAGCCCACCGTTACACCCTTCGAAGTTTACCCACTGCTCAGAGGCCTCACACAGGCAGGAAGCCAAACAAGAGGGGTTACACCAGAGTAGTAATCCCAGAAACATCCAGGATATTGTTGTCTGTGTATTCGTGTGCCTGTGTGTCTGTCTGTCTATGTAGGAATGCTTGTGTTACAGTGTGCTTGTGTGCTCACCAGCCAGTGTTCCTCTCACTCTCTCTCTCTCTCTCCCTCCCTCCTTCCCCAAGTGTGTGCCTTTGCATAGTCCCCAGGGGTAGTGCACGATGAGACTAAGAGTTGGCCATGGAAGGGGAAGGCAGGTGGCCCCTTGGGTCTTCCTTGATACTGGGACAGGTGGGTGGCCCTGTGACCCCATGGAAGGAACTGAAGATACAGAGCCCAACAGGATTCTAGCTCCGCAACTGTTACCGCCCCCAAAGGCCCAGCTTCCCTCCTGGCACAGCAACAAGACCCAAGTTCCAAGTTCTAAATTCCGAGTTCCCTGGTCTCCAGCGACCCAGGAGCATCTTCCAAGGTGGCAAGCTTGCCCTTCTCTCTTCTCCGACATGGGCATTGTGGGAAGGGGCTCGAAGCCCTTCTCTGACCATCACCACCAAAGCCGCTGCAGCCGCCGCCCCGCCGCCAAGCTGCCATAGACGCTGGTAATGGGCTGTGCTCGGCTGGGCTCCTTGGCAGGCTGGGGAGTGCAGCCGCATTCTCATGGGGCGCCTGGGAGACAGCCGCCCAAGTCTAAGGCCACACCACCCTGAACGCGCCCGATCTCATCTGATCTCGGAAGCTAAGCAGGGTCGGGCCTGGTTCGTACTTGGATGGGAGACCGCCCGGGAATACCGGGTGCCGTAGCCTTTTTGTTTTGTGTCTCTCTCCTTGTGGTGGCTTACTATTCTTTTGTTTTTTATAATCCTCTCATTCTCCAAGAGAACTGGTTAGTTTCTTCCATGATTTTCCTTTTTTTTTTTTTTTAAGTTCGAATAGAGTAGGGTTAGGCTTTGGGTAGAAAATAGGAGAAAAATAGTGTACAATATCAGCATTGTGTGCTTTAGACATGGTGCTGGAGAGGGAGTTGAGATTCCTATATCTTGATCTGTCCTTCAAGGCCTAAGGGCAGAGCACCAGCACAGGCTAGGACACCTCCACCCTTCCTCCCTGTGCACCCAGGAATCTGCCACTCCCCCAACACACCCGCAACCCACCGTGACACCCTTCAAGTTAAGCCACTGATCAGAGGCCTCACACAGGCAGGAAGCCAAACAAGAGGGCTTACACCGGAGTAGTAATCCCAGAAACATGCAGGATACTGTTGTCTGTGTATTCGTGTGCCTGTGTGTCTGTGTGTCTATGTAGGAATGCTTGTGTTACAGTGTGCTTGTGTGCTCACCAGCCAGTGTTCCTCACACTCTCTCTCTATCTCTCCCTCCCTCCTTCCCCAAGTGTGTCCGTTTGCATAGTCCCCAGGGTTAGTGCACGATGAGACTAAGAGTTGGCCATGGAAGGGGAAGGCAGGTGGCCCTTGGGTCTTCCTTGATACTGGGACAGGTGGGTGGCCCTGTGACCCCATGGAAGGAACTGAAGATACAGAGCCCAAGGGGATTCTAGCTCCGCAACTGTTACCGCCCCCAAAGGCCCAGCTTCCCTCCTGGCACAGCAACAAGACCCAAGTTCCAAGTTCTAAATTCCGAGTTCCCTGGTCTCCAGCGACCCAGGAGCATCTTCCAAGGTGGCAAGCTTGCCCTTCTCTCTTCTCCGACATGGGCATTGTGGGAAGGGGCTCGAAGCCCTTCGCTGACCATCACCACCAAAGCCGCTGCAGCCACTGCTGCCGCCAAGCTGCCATAGATGCTGGTAATGGGCTGTGCTCGGCTGGGCTCCTTGGCAGGCTGGGGAGTGCAGCCGCATTCTCATGGGGCGCCTGGGAGACAGCCGCCCAAGTCTAAGGCCACACCACCCTGAACGCGCCCGATCTCGTCTGATCTCGGAAGCTAAGCAGGGTCGGGCCTGGTTCGTACTTGGATGGGAGACCGCCTGGGAATACCGGGTGCCGTAGCCTTTTTGTTTTGTGTCTCTCTCCTTGTGGTGGCTTACTATTCTTTTGTTTTTTATAATCCTCTCATTCTCCAAGAGAACTGGTTAGTTTCTTCCATGATTTTCCTTTTTTTTTTTTTTTTTTTTTTTAAGTCCGAATAGAGTAGGGTTAGGCTTTGGGGAGAAAATAGGAGAAAAATAGTGTACAATATCAGCATTGTGTGCTTTAGACATGGTGCTGGAGAGGGAGTTGAGATTCCTATATCTTGATCTGTCTTTCAAGGCCTAAGGGCAGAGCACCAGCACAGGCTAGGACACCTCCACCCTTCCTCCCTGTGCACCCAGGAAACTGCCACTCCCCCAACACACCCGCAGCCCACCGTGACACCCTTCGAAGTTAACCCACTGCACAGAGGCCTCACACAGGCAGGAAGCCAAACAAGAGGGCTTACACCAGAGTAGTAATCCCAGAAACATCCAGGATATATGTTGTCTGTGTATTCGTGTGCCTGTGTGCTGTCTGTCTATGTAGGAATGCTTGTGTTACAGTGTGCTTGTGTGCTCACCAGCCAGTGTTCCTCTCACTCTCTCTCTCTCTCTCCCTCCCTCCTTCCCCAAGTGTGTGCTTTTGCATAGTCCCCAGGGTTAGTGCACGATGAGACTAAGAGTTGGCCATGGAAGGGGAAGGCAGGTGGCCCTTGGGTCTTCCTTGATACTGGGACAGGTGGGTGGCCCTGTGACCCCATGGAAGGAACTGAAGATACAGAGCCCAAGGGGATTCTAGGTCCGCAACTGTTACCGCCCCCAAAGGCCCAGCTTCCCTCCTGGCACAGCAACAAGCCCCAAGTTCCAAGTTCTAAATTCCGAGTTCCCTGGTCTCCAGCGACCCAGGAGCATCTTCCAAGGTGGCAAGCTTGCCCTTCTCTCTTCTCCGACATGGGCATTGTGGGAAGGGGCTCGAAGCCCTTCTCTGACCATCACCACCAAAGCCGCTGCAGCCGCCGCTCCGCCGCCAAGCTGCCATAGATGCTGGTAATGGGCTGTGCTCGGCTGGGCTCCTTGGCAGGCTGGGGAGTGCAGCCGCATTCTCATGGGGCGCCTGGGAGACAGCCGCCCAAGTCTAAGGCCACACCACCCTGAACGCGCCCGATCTCGTCTGATCTCGGAAGCTAAGCAGGGTCGGGCCTGGTTCGTACTTGGATGGGAGACCGCCCGGGAATACCGGGTGCCGTAGCCTTTTTGTTTTGTGTCTCTCTCTCCTTGTGGTGGCTTACTATTCTTTTGTTTTTTATAATCCTCTCATTCTCCAAGAGAACTGGTTAGTTTCTTCCATGATTTTCCTTTTTTTTTTTTTTTTTTTTTTTTTTAAGTCCGAATAGAGTAGGGTTAGGCTTTGGGGAGAAAATAGGAGAAAAATAGTGTACAATATCAGCATTGTGTGCTTTAGACATGGTGCTGGAGAGGGAGTTGAGATTCCTATATCTTGATCTGTCCTTCAAGGCCTAAGGGCAGAGCACCAGCACAGGCTAGGACACCTCCACCCTTCCTCCCTGTGCACCCAGGAACCTGCCACACCCCCAACACACCCGCAGCTCACCGTGACACCCTTTGAAGTTAACCCAGTGCTCAGAGGCCTCACACAGGCAGGAAGCCAAACAAGAGGGCTTACACCAGAGTAGTAATCCCAGAAACATGCAGGATATTGTTGTCTGTGTATTCGTGTGCCTGTGTGCTGTCTGTCTATGTAGGAATGCTTGTGTTACAGTGTGCTTGTGTGCTCACCAGCCAGTGTTCCTCTCACTCTCTCTCTCTCTCTCCCTCCCTCCTTCCCCAAGTGTGTGCTTTTGCATCGTCCCCAGGGTTAGTGCACGATGAGACTAAGAGTTGGCCATGGAAGGGGAAGGCAGGTGGCCCTTGGGTCTTCCTTGATACTGGGACAGGTGGGTGGCCCTGTGACCCCATGGAAGGAACTGAAGATACAGAGCCCAAGGGGATTCTAGGTCCGCAACTGTTACCGCCCCCAAAGGCCCAGCTTCCCTCCTGGCACAGCAACAAGACTCAAGTTCCAAGTTCTAAATTCCGAGTTCCCTGGTCTCCAGCGACCCAGGAGCATCTTCCAAGGTGGCAAGCTTGCCCGTGTCTCTTCTCCGACATGGGCATTGTGGGAAGGGGCTCGAAGCCCTTCTCTGACCATCACCACCAAAGCCGCTGCAGCCACCGCCCCGCCGCCAAGCTGCCATAGAAGCTGGTAATGGGCTGTGCTCGGCTGAGCTCCTTGGCAGGCTGGGGAGTGCAGCCGCATTCTCATGGGGTGCCTGGGAGACAGCCGCCCAAGTCTAAGGCCACACCACCCTGAACGCGCCCGATCTCGTCTGATCTCGGAAGCTAAGCAGGGTCGGGCCTGGTTCGTACTTGGATGGGAGACCGCCCGGGAATACCGGGTGCCGTAGCCTTTTTGTTTTGTGTCTCTCTCTCCTTGTGGTGGCTTACTATTCTTTTGTTTTTTATAATCCTCTCATTCTACAAGAGAACTGGTTAGTTTCTTCCATGATTTTCCTTTTTTTTTTTTTTTTTTTTTTTAAGTTCGAATAGAGTAGGGTTAGGTTTTGGGGAGAAAATAGGAGAAAAATAGTGTACAATATCAGCATCGTGTGCTTTAGACATGGTGCTGGAGAGGGATTTGAGATTCCTATATCTTGATCTGTCCTTCAAGGCCTAAGGGCAGAGCACCAGCACAGGCTAGGACACCTCCACCCTTCCTCCCTGTGCACCCAGGAAACTGCCACTCCCCCAACACACCCGCAACTCACCGTGACACCCTTTGAAGTTAACCCACTGCTCAGAGGCCTCACACAGGCAGGAAGCCAAACAAGAGGGCTTACACCAGAGTAGTAATCCCAGAAACATGCAGGATATTGTTGTCTGTGTATTCGTGTGCCTGTGTGCTGTCTGTCTATGTAGGAATGCTTGTGTTACAGTGTGCTTGTGTGCTCACCAGCCAGTGTTCCTCTCACTCTCTCTCTCTCTCTCCCTCCCTCCTTCCCCAAGTGTGTGCCTTTGCATCGTCCCCAGGGTTAGTGCACGATGAGACTAAGAGTTTGCCATGGAAGGGGAAGGCAGGTGGCCCTTGGGTCTTCCTTGATACTGGGACAGGTGGGTGGCCCTGTGACCCCATGGAAGGAACTGAAGATACAGAGCCCAACGTGATACTAGGTCCTCAACTGTTACCGCCCCCAAAGGCCCAGCTTCCCTCCTGGCACAGCAACAAGCCCCAAGTTCCAAGTTCTAAATTCCGAGTTCCCTGGTCTCCAGCGACCCAGGAGCATCTTCCAAGGTGGCAAGCTTGCCCTTCTCTCTTCTCCGACATGGGCATTGTGGGAAGGGGCTCGAAGCCCTTCTCTGACCATCACCACCAAAGCCGCTGCAGCCACCGCCCCGCCGCCAAGCTGCCATAGAAGCTGGTAATGGGCTGTGCTCGGCTGAGCTCCTTGGCAGGCTGGGGAGTGCAGCCGCATTCTCATGGGGTGCCTGGGAGACAGCCGCCCAAGTCTAAGGCCACACCACCCTGAACGCGCCCGATCTCGTCTGATCTCGGAAGCTAAGCAGGGTCGGGCCTGGTTCGTACTTGGATGGGAGACCGCCCGGGAATACCGGGTGCCGTAGCCTTTTTGTTTTGTGTCCTCTCTCCTTGTGGTGGCTTACTATTCTTTTGTTTTTTATAATCCTCTCATTCTCCAAGAGAACTGGTTAGTTTCTTCCATGATTTTCCTTTTTTTTTTTTTTTTTTTTTTGTTTTAAGTTCGAATAGAGTAGGGTTAGGCTTTGGGGAGAAAATAGGAGAAAAATAGTGTACAATATCAGCATTGTGTGCTTTAGACATGGTGCTGGAGAGGGAGTTGAGATTCCTATATCTTGATCTGTCTTTCAAGGCCTAAGGGCAGAGAACCAGCACAGGCTAGGACACCTCCACCCTTCCTCCCTGTGCACCCAGGAACCTGCCACTCCCCCAACACACCCGCAACCCACCGTGACACCCTTCGAAGTTAACCCACTGCTCAGAGGCCTCACACAGGCAGGAAGCCAAACAAGAGGGCTTACACCAGAGTAGTAATCCCAGAAACATGCAGGATATTGTTGTCTGTGTATTCGTGTGCCTGTGTGCTGTCTGTCTATGTAGGAATGCTTGTGTTACAGTGTGCTTGTGTGCTCACCAGCCAGTGTTCCTCTCACTCTCTCACTCTCTCTCCCTCCCTCCTTCCCCAAGTGTGTGCCTTTGCATAGTCCCCAGGGTTAGTGCACGATGAGACTAAGAGTTGGCCATGGAAGGGGAAGGCAGGTGGCCCTTGGGTCTTCCTTGATACTGGGACAGGTGGGTGGCCCTGTGACCCCATGGAAGGAACTGAAGATACAGAGCCCAAGGGGATTCTAGCTCTGCAACTGTTACCGCCCCCAAAGGCCCAGCTTCCCTCCTGGCACAGCAACAAGACTCAAGTTCCAAGTTCTAAATTCCGAGTTCCCTGGTCTCCAGCGACCCAGGAGCATCTTCCAAGGTGGCAAGCTTGCCCTTCTCTCTTCTCCAACATTGGCATTGTGGGAAGGGGCTCGAAGCCCTATCTCTGACCATCACCACCAAAGCCGCTGCAGCCGCCGCCCCGCCGCCAAGCTGCCATAGAAGCTGGTAATGGGCTGTGCTCGGCTGGGCTCCTTGGCAGGCTGGGGAGTGCAGCCGCATTCTCATGGGGCGCCTGGGAGACAGCCGCCCAAGTCTAAGGCCACACCACCCTGAACGCGCCCGATCTCGTCTGATCTCGGAAGCTAAGCAGGGTCGGGCCTGGTTCGTACTTGGATGGGAGACCGCCCGGGAATACCGGGTGCCGTAGCCTTTTTGTTTTGTGTCTCTCTCTCCTTGTGGTGGCTTACTATTCTTTTGTTTTTTATAATCCTCTCATTCTACAAGAGAACTGGTTAGTTTCTTCCATGATTTTCCTTTTTTTTTTTTTTTTTTTTTTTAAGTTCGAATAGAGTAGGGTTAGGCTTTGGGGAGAAAATAGGAGAAAAATAGTGTACAATATCAGCATTGTGTGCTTTAGACATGGTGCTGGAGAGGGAGTTGAGATTCCTATATCTTGATCTGTCCTTCAAGGCCTAAGGGCAGAGCACCAGCACAGGCTAGGACACCTCCACCCTTCCTCCCTGTGCACCCAGGAACCTGCCACTCCCCCAACACACCCGCAACCCACCGTGACACCCTTCGAAGTTAACCCACTGCTCAGAGGCCTCACACAGGCAGGAAGCCAAACAAGAGGGCTTACACCGGAGTAGTGATCCCAGAAACATGCAGGATATTGTTGTCTGTGTATTCGTGTGCCTGTGTGCTGTCTGTCTATGTAGGAATGCTTGTGTTACAGTGTGCTTGTGTGCTCACCAGCCAGTGTTCCTCTCACTCTCTCTCTCTCTCTCCCTCCCTCCTTCCCCAAGTGTGGGCCTTTGCATCGTCCCCAGGGTTAGTGCACGATGAGACTAAGAGTTGGCCATGGAAGGGGAAGGCAGGTGGCCCTTGGGTCTTCCTTGATACTGGGACAGGTGGGTGGCCCTGTGACCCCATGGAAGGAACTGAAGATACAGAGCCCAACGGGATTCTAGGTCCGCAACTGTTACCGCCCCCAAAGGCCCAGCTTCCCTCCTGGCACAGCAACAAGCCCCAAGTTCCAAGTTCTAAATTCCGAGTTCCCTGGTCTCCAGCGACCCAGGAGCATCTTCCAAGGTGGCAAGCTTGCCCTTCTCTCTTCTCCGACATGGGCATTGTGGGAAGGGGCTCGAAGCCCTTCTCTGACCATCACCACCAAAGCCGCTGCAGCCGCCGCCCCGCCGCCAAGCTGCCATAGAAGCTGGTAATGGGCTGTGCTTGGCTGAGCTCCTTGGCAGGCTGGGGAGTGCAGCCGCATTCTCATCGGATGCCTGGGAGACAGCCGCCCAAGTCTAAGGCCACACCACCCTGAATGCGCCCGATCTCGTCTGATCTCGGAAGCTAAGCAGGGTCGGGCCTGGTTCGTACTTGGATGGGAGACCGCCCGGGAATACCGGGTGCCGTAGCCTTTTTGTTTTGTGTCTCTCTCTCCTTGTGGTGGCTTACTATTCTTTTGTTTTTTATAATCCTCTCATTCTCCAAGAGAACTGGTTAGTTTCTTCCATGATTTTCCTTTTTTTTTTTTTTTTTTGTTTTAAGTTCGAATAGAGTAGGGTTAGGCTTTGGGGAGAAAATAGGAGAAAAATAGTGTACAATATCAGCATTGTGTGCTTTAGACATGGTGCTGGAGAGGGAGTTGAGATTCCTATATCTTGATCTGTCTTTCAAGGCCTAAGGGCAGAGCACCAGCACAGGCTAGGACACCTCCACCCTTCCTCCCTGTGCACCCAGGAATCTGCCACTCCCCCAACACACCCGCAACCCACCGTGACACCCTTCAAGTTAACCCACTGCTCAGAGGCCTCACACAGGCAGGAAGCCAAACAAGAGGGCTTACACCAGAGTAGTAATCCCAGAAACATGCAGGATATTGTTGTCTGTGTATTCGTGTGCCTGTGTGCTGTCTGTCTATGTAGGAATGCTTGTGTTACAGTGTGCTTGTGTGCTCACCAGCCAGTGTTCCTCTCACTCTCTCACTCTCTCTCCCTCCCTCCTTCCCCAAGTGTGTGCCTTTGCATCGTCCCCAGGGTTAGTGCACGATGAGACTAAGAGTTTGCCATGGAAGGGGAAGGCAGGTGGCCCTTGGGTCTTCCTTGATACTGGGACAGGTGGGTGGCCCTGTGACCCCATGGAAGGAACTGAAGATACAGAGCCCAAGGGGATTCTAGCTCTGCATCTGTTTCCGCACCCAAAGGCCCAGCATCCCTCCTGGCACAGCAACAAGACTCAAGTTCCAAGTTCTAAATTCCGAGTTCCCTGGTCTCCAGCGACCCAGGAGCATCTTCCAAGGTGGCAAGCTTGCCCTTCTCTCTTCTCCGACATTGGCATTGTGGGAAGGGGCTCGAAGCCCTTCTCTGACCATCACCACCAAAGCCGCTGCAGCCGCCGCCCCGCCGCCAAGCTGCCATAGACGGTGGTAATGGGCTGTGCTAGGCTGAGCTCCTTGGCAGGCTGGGGAGTGCAGCCGCATTCTCATGGGGTGCCTGGGAGACAGCCGCCCAAGTCTAAGGCCACACCACCCTGAACGCGCCCGATCTCGTCTGATCTCGGAAGCTAAGCAGGGTCGGGCCTGGTTCGTACTTGGATGGGAGACCGCCCGGGAATACCGGGTGCCGTAGCCTTTTTGTTTTGTGTCTCTCTCTCCTTGTGGTGGCTTACTATTCTTTTGTTTTTTATAATCCTCTCATTCTCCAAGAGAACTGGTTAGTTTCTTCCATGATTTTCCTTTTTTTTTTTTTTTTTGTTTTAAGTTCGAATAGAGTAGGGTTAGGCTTTGGGGAGAAAATAGGAGAAAAATAGTGTACAATATCAGCATTGTGTGCTTTAGACATGGTGCTGGAGAGGGAGTTGAGATTCCTATATCTTGATCTGTCTTTCAAGGCCTAAGGGCAGAGCACCAGCACAGGCTAGGACACCTCCACCCTTCCTCCCTGTGCACCCAGGAAACTGCCACTCCCCCAACACACCCGCAACCCACCATGACACCCTTCGAAGTTAACCCACTGCTCAGAGGCCTCACACAGGCAGGAAGCCAAACAAGAGGGCTTACACCGGAGTAGTAATCCCAGAAACATGCAGGATATTGTTGTCTGTGTATTCGTGTGCCTGTGTGCTGTCTGTCTATGTAGGAATGCTTGTGTTACAGTGTGCTTGTGTGCTCACCAGCCAGTGTTCCTCTCACTCTCTCTCTCTCTCTCCCTCCCTCCTTCCCCAAGTGTGTGCCTTTGCATCGTCCCCAGGGTTAGTGCACGATGAGACTAAGAGTTGGCCATGGAAGGGGAAGGCAGGTGGCCCTTGGGTCTTCCTTGATACTGGGACAGGTGGGTGGCCCTGTGACCCCATGGAAGGAACTGAAGATACAGAGCCCAAGGGGATTCTAGCTCCGCAACTGTTACCGCCCCCAAAGGCCCAGCATCCCTCCTGGCACAGCAACAAGCCTCAAGTTCCAAGTTCTAAATTCCGAGTTCCCTGGTCTCCAGCGACCCAGGAGCATCTTCCAAGGTGGCAAGCTTGCCCTTCTCTCTTCTCCAACATTGGCATTGTGGGAAGGGGCTCGAAGCCCTTCTCTGACCATCACCACCAAAGTCGCAGCAGCCGCCACCCCGCCGCCAAGCTGCCATAGACGCTGGTAATGGGCTGTGCTCGGCTGAGCTCCTTGGCAGGCTGGGGAGTGCAGCCGCATTCTCATGGGGCGCCTGGGAGACAGCCGCCCAAGTCTAAGGCCACACCACCCTGAACGCGCCCGATCTCGTCTGATCTCGGAAGCTAAGCAGGGTCGGGCCTGGTTCGTACTTGGATGGGAGACCGCCCGGGAATACCGGGTGCCGTAGCCTTTTTGTTTTGTGTCTCTCTCTCCTTGTGGTGGCTTACTATTCTTTTGTTTTTTATAATCCTCTCATTCTCCAAGAGAACTGGTTAGTTTCTTCCATGATTTTCCTTTTTTTTTTTTTTTTTTTTTGTTTTAAGTTCGAATAGAGTAGGGTTAGGCTTTGGGGAGAAAATAGGAGAAAAATAGTGTACAATATCAGCATTGTGTGCTTTAGACATGGTGCTGGAGAGGGAGTTGAGATTCCTATATCTTGATCTGTCTTTCAAGGCCTAAGGGCAGAGCACCAGCACAGGCTAGGACACCTCCACCCTTCCTCCCTGTGCACCCAGGAAACTGCCACTCCCCCCAACACACCCGCAACCCACCGTGACACCCTTCGAAGTTAACCCACTGCTCAGAGGCCTCACACAGGCAGGAAGCCAAACAAGAGGGCTTACACCAGAGTAGTAATCCCAGAAACATGCAGGATATTGTTGTCTGTGTATTCGTGTGCCTGTGTGCTGTCTGTCTATGTAGGAATGCTTGTGTTACAGTGTGCTTGTGTGCTCACCAGCCAGTGTTCCTCTCACTCTCTCTCTCTCTCTCCCTCCCTCCTTCCCCAAGTGTGTGCCTTTGCATCGTCCCCAGGGTTAGTGCACGATGAGACTAAGAGTTTGCCATGGAAGGGGAAGGCAGGTGGCCCTTGGGTCTTCCTTGATACTGGGACAGGTGGGTGGCCCTGTGACCCCATGGAAGGAACTGAAGATACAGAGCCCAAGGGGATTCTAGCTCCGCAACTGTTACCGCCCCCAAAGGCCCAGCATCCCTCCTGGCACAGCAACAAGACTCAAGTTCCAAGTTCTAAATTCCGAGTTCCCTGGTCTCCAGCGACCCAGGAGCATCTTCCAAGGTGGCAAGCTTGCCCTTCTCTCTTCTCCGACATTGGCATTGTGGGAAGGGGCTCGAAGCCCTTCTCTGACCATCACCACCAAAGCCGCGGCAGCCGCCGCCCCGCCGCCAAGCTGCCATAGAAGCTGGTAATGGGCTGTGCTCGGCTGAGCTCCTTGGCAGGCTGGGGAGTGCAGCCGCATTCTCATGGGGCGCCTGGGAGACAGCCGCCCAAGTCTAAGGCCACACCACCCTGAACGCGCCCGATCTCGTCTGATCTCGGAAGCTAAGCAGGGTCGGGCCTGGTTCGTACTTGGATGGGAGACCGCCTGGGAATACCGGGTGCCGTAGCCTTTTTGTTTTGTGTCTCTCTCTCCTTGTGGTGGCTTACTATTCTTTTGTTTTTTATAATCCTCTCATTCTCCAAGAGAACTGGTTAGTTTCTTCCATGATTTTCCTTTTTTTTTTTTTTTTTTTTGTTTTAAGTTCGAATAGAGTAGGGTTAGGCTTTGGGGAGAAAATAGGAGAAAAATAGTGTACAATATCAGCATTGTGTGCTTTAGACATGGTGCTGGAGAGGGAGTTGAGATTCCTATATCTTGATCTGTCTTTCAAGGCCTAAGGGCAGAGCACCAGCACAGGCTAGGACACCTCCACCCTTCCTCCCTGTGCACCCAGGAAACTGCCACTCCCCCAACACACCCGCAACCCACCATGACACCCTTCGAAGTTAACCCACTGCTCAGAGGCCTCACACAGGCAGGAAGCCAAACAAGAGGGCTTACACCAGAGTAGTAATCCCAGAAACATGCAGGATATTGTTGTCTGTGTATTTGTGTGCCTGTGTGCTGTCTGTCTATGTAGGAATGCTTGTGTTACAGTGTGCTTGTGTGCTCACCAGCCAGTGTTCCTCTCACTCTCTCACTCTCTCTCCCTCCCTCCTTCCCCAAGTGTGTGCCTTTGCATCGTCCCCAGGGTTAGTGCACGATGAACTAAGAGTTTGCCATGGAAGGGGAAGGCAGGTGGCCCTTGGGTCTTCCTTGATACTGGGACAGGTGGGTGGCCCTGTGACCCCATGGAAGGAACTGTAGATACAGAGCCCAACGGGATTCTAGCTCCGCAACTGTTACCGCCCCCAAAGGCCCAGCTTCCCTCCTGGCACAGCAACAAGACTCAAGTTCCAAGTTCTAAATTCCGAGTTCCCTGGTCTCCAGCGACCCAGGAGCATCTTCCAAGGTGGCAAGCTTGCCCTTCTCTCATCTCCGACATTGGCATTGTGGGAAGGGGCTCGAAGCCCTTCTCTGACCATCACCACCAAAGCCGCTGCAGCCGCCGCCCTGCCGCCAAGCTGCCATAGACGCTGGTAATGGGCTGTGCTTGGCTGAGCTCCTTGGCAGGCTGGGGAGTGCAGCCGCATTCTCATGGGGTGCCTGGGAGACAGCCGCCCAAGTCTAAGGCCACACCACCCTGAACGCGCCCCGATCTCGTCTGATCTCGGAAGCTAAGCAGGGTCGGGCCTGGTTCGTACTTGGATGGGAGACCGCCCGGGAATACCGGGTGCCGTAGCCTTTTTGTTTTGTGTCTCTCTCCTTGTGGTGGCTTACTATTCTTTTGTTTTTTATAATCCTCTCATTCTCCAAGAGAACTGGTTAGTTTCTTCCATGATTTTCCTTTTTTTTTTTTTTTTTTTTTGTTTTAAGTTCGAATAGAGTAGGGTTAGGCTTTGGGGAGAAAATAGGAGAAAAATAGTGTACAATATCAGCATTGTGTGCTTTAGACATGGTGCTGGAGAGGGAGTTGAGATTCCTATATCTTGATCTGTCTTTCAAGGCCTAAGGGCAGAGCACCAGCACAGGCTAGGACACCTCCACCCTTCCTCCCTGTGCATCCAGGAAACTGCCACTCCCCCAACACACCCGCAACCCACCGTGACACCCTTCGAAGTTAACCCACTGCTCAGAGGCCTCACACAGGCAGGAAGCCAAACAAGAGGGCTTACACCAGAGTAGTAATCCCAGAAACATGCAGGATATTGTTGTCTGTGTATTCGTGTGCCTGTGTGCTGTCTGTCTATGTAGGAATGCTTGTGTTACAGTGTGCTTGTGTGCTCACCAGCCAGTGTTCCTCTCACTCTCTCACTCTCTCTCCCTCCCTCCTTCCCCAAGTGTGTGCCTTTGCATAGTCCCCAGGGTTAGTGCACGATGAGACTAAGAGTTTGCCATGGAAGGGGAAGGCAGGTGGCCCTTAGGTCTTCCTTGATACTGGGACAGGTGGGTGGCCCTGTGACCCCATGGAAGGAACTGAAGATACAGAGCCCAAGGGGATTCTAGCTCTGCATCTGTTACCGCCCCCAAAGGCCCAGCTTCCCTCCTGGCACAGCAACAAGACTCAAGTTCCAAGTTCTAAATTCCGAGTTCCCTGGTCTCCAGCGACCCAGGAGCATCTTCCAAGGTGGCAAGCTTGCCCTTCTCTCTTCTCCGACATTGGCATTGTGGGAAGGGGCTCGAAGCCCTTTTCTGACCATCACCACCAAAGCCGCTGCAGCCGCCGCCCCGCCGCCAAGCTGCCATAGAAGCTGGTAATGGGCTGTGCTCGGCTGGGCTCCTTGACAGGCTGTGGAGTGCAGCCGCATTCTCATGGGGTGCCTGGGAGACAGCCGCCCAAGTCTAAGGCCACACCACCCTGAACGCGCCCGATCTCGTCTGATCTCGGAAGCTAAGCAGGGTCGGGCCTGTTTCGTACTTGGATGGGAGACCGCCCGGGAATACCGGGTGCCGTAGCCTTTTTGTTTTGTGTCTCTCTCTCCTTGTGGTGGCTTACTATTCTTTTGTTTTTTATAATCCTCTCATTCTCCAAGAGAACTGGTTAGTTTCTTCCATGATTTTCCTTTTTTTTTTTTTTTTTTTGTTTTAACTTCGAATAGAGTAGGGTTAGGCTTTGGGGAGAAAATAGGAGAAAAATAGTGTACAATATCAGCATTGTGTGCTTTAGACATTGTGCTGGAGAGGGAGTTGAGATTCCTATATCTTGATCTGTCTTTCAAAACCTAAGGGCAGAGCACCAGCACAGGCTAGGACACCTCCACCCTTCCTCCCTGTGCACCCAGGAAACTGCCACTCCCCCAACACACCCGCAACCCACCATGACACCCTTCGAAGTTAACCCACTGCTCAGAGGCCTCACACAGGCAGGAAGCCAAACAAGAGGGCTTACACCAGAGTAGTAATCCCAGAAACATGCAGGATATTGTTGTCTGTGTATTCGTGTGCCTGTGTGCTGTCTGTCTATGTAGGAATGCTTGTGTTACAGTGTGCTTGTGTGCTCACCAGCCAGTGTTCCTCTCACTCTCTCACTCTCTCTCCCTCCCTCCTTCCCCAAGTGTGGGCCTTTGCATCGTCCCCAGGGTTAGTGCACGATGAGACTAAGAGTTGGCCATGGAAGGGGAAGGCAGGTGGCCCTTGGGTCTTCCTTGATACTGGGACAGGTGGGTGGCCCTGTGACCCCATGGAAGGAACTGAAGATACAGAGCCCAACGGGATTCTAGCTCCGCATCTGTTACCGCCCCCAATGGCCCAGCATCCCTCCTGGCACAGCAACAAGACTCAAGTTCCAAGTTCTAAATTCCGAGTTCCCTGGTCTCCAGCGACCCAGGAGCATCTTCCAAGGTGGCAAGCTTGCCCTTCTCTCATCTCCGACATTGGCATTGTGGGAAGGGGCTCGAAGCCCTTCTCTGACCATCACCACCAAAGCCGCTGCAGCCGCCGCCCCGCCGCCAAGCTGCCATAGAAGCTGGTAATGGGCTGTGCTCGGCTGAGCTCCTTGGCAGGCTGGGGAGTGCAGCCGCATTCTCATGGGGTGCCTGGGAGACAGCCGCCCAAGTCTAAGGCCACACCACCCTGAACGCGCCCGATCTCGTCTGATCTCGGAAGCTAAGCAGGGTCGGGCCTGGTTCGTACTTGGATGGGAGACCGCCCGGGAATACCGGGTGCCGTAGCCTTTTTGTTTTGTGTCTCTCTCTCCTTGTGGTGGCTTACTATTCTTTTGTTTTTTATAATCCTCTCATTCTCCAAGAGAACTGGTTAGTTTCTTCCATGATTTTCCTTTTTTTTTTTTTTTTTTTTGTTTTAAGTTCGAATAGAGTAGGGTTAGGCTTTGGGGAGAAAATAGGAGAAAAATAGTGTACAATATCAGCATTGTGTGCTTTAGACATGGTGCTGGAGAGGGAGTTGAGATTCCTATATCTTGATCTGTCTTTCAAGGCCTAAGGGCAGAGCACCAGCACAGGCTAGGACACCTCCACCCTTCCTCCCTGTGCATCCAGGAAACTGCCACTCCCCCAACACACCCGCAACCCACCGTGACACCCTTCGAAGTTAACCCACTGCTCAGAGGCCTCACACAGGCAGGAAGCCAAACAAGAGGGCTTACACCAGAGTAGTAATCCCAGAAACATGCAGGATATTGTTGTCTGTGTATTTGTGTGCCTGTGTGCTGTCTGTCTATGTAGGAATGCTTGTGTTACAGTGTGCTTGTGTGCTCACCAGCCAGTGTTCCTCTCACTCTCTCACTCTCTCTCCCTCCCTCCTTCCCCAAGTGTGTGCCTTTGCATCGTCCCCAGGGTTAGTGCACGATGAGACTAAGAGTTTGCCATGGAAGGGGAAGGCAGGTGGCCCTTGGGTCTTCCTTGATACTGGGACAGGTGGGTGGCCCTGTGACCCCATGGAAGGAACTGTAGATACAGAACCCAACGGGATTCTAGGTCCGCAACTGTTACCGCCCCCAAAGGCCCAGCTTCCCTCCTGGCACAGCAACAAGACTCAAGTTCCAAGTTCTAAATTCCGAGTTCCCTGGTCTCCAGCGACCCAGGAGCATCTTCCAAGGTGGCAAGCTTGCCCTTCTCTCTTCTCCGACATTGGCATTGTGGGAAGGGGCTCGAAGCCCTATTCTGACCATCACCACCAAAGCCGCTGCAGCCGCCGCCCCGCCGCCAAGCTGCCATAGACGCTGGTAATGGGCTGTGCTAGGCTGGGCTCCTTGGCAGGCTGGGGAGTGCAGCCGCATTCTCATGGGGTGCCTGGGAGACAGCCGCCCAAGTCTAAGGCCACACCACCCTGAACGCGCCCGATCTCGTCTGATCTCGGAAGCTAAGCAGGGTCGGGCCTGGTTCGTACTTGGATGGGAGACCGCCCGGGAATACCGGGTGCCGTAGCCTTTTTGTTTTGTGTCTCTCTCTCCTTGTGGTGGCTTACTATTCTTTTGTTTTTTATAATCCTCTCATTCTCCAAGAGAACTGGTTAGTTTCTTCCATGATTTTCCTTTTTTTTTTTTTTTTTTGTTTTAAGTTCGAATAGAGTAGGGTTAGGCTTTGGGGAGAAAATAGGAGAAAAATAGTGTACAATATCAGCATTGTGTGCTTTAGACATGGTGCTGGAGAGGGAGTTGAGATTCCTATATCTTGATCTGTCTTTCAAGGCCTAAGGGCAGAGCACCAGCACAGGCTAGGACACCTCCACCCTTCCTCCCTGTGCATCCAGGAAACTGCCACTCCCCCAACACACCCGCAACCCACCATGACACCCTTCGAAGTTAACCCACTGCTCAGAGGCCTCACACAGGCAGGAAGCCAAACAAGAGGGCTTACACCAGAGTAGTAATCCCAGAAACATGCAGGATATTGTTGTCTGTGTATTCGTGTGCCTGTGTGCTGTCTGTCTATGTAGGAATGCTTGTGTTACAGTGTGCTTGTGTGCTCACCAGCCAGTGTTCCTCTCACTCTCTCACTCTCTCTCCCTCCCTCCTTCCCCAAGTGTGTGCCTTTGCATAGTCCCCAGGGTTAGTGCACGATGAGACTAAGAGTTTGCCATGGAAGGGGAAGGCAGGTGGCCCTTGGGTCTTCCTTGATACTGGGACAGGTGGGTGGCCCTGTGACCCCATGGAAGGAACTGAAGATACAGAGCCCAAGGGGATTCTAGCTCTGCATCTGTTACCGCACCCAAAGGCCCAGCTTCCCTCCTGGCACAGCAACAAGACTCAAGTTCCAAGTTCTAAATTCCGAGTTCCCTGGTCTCCAGCGACCCAGGAGCATCTTCCAAGGTGGCAAGCTTGCCCTTCTCTCTTCTCCGACATTGGCATTGTGGGAAGGGGCTCGAAGCCCTTTCTCTGACCATCACCACCAAAGCCGCTGCAGCCGCCGCCCCGCCGCCAAGCTGCCATAGACGCTGGTAATGGGCTGTGCTAGGCTGGGCTCCTTGGCAGGCTGGGGAGTGCAGCCGCATTCTCATGGGGCGCCTGGGAGACAGCCGCCCAAGTCTAAGGCCACACCACCCTGAACGCGCCCGATCTCGTCTGATCTCGGAAGCTAAGCAGGGTCGGGCCTGGTTCGTACTTGGATGGGAGACCGCCCGGGGAATACCGGGTGCCGTAGCCTTTTTGTTTTGTGTCTCTCTCTCCTTGTGGTGGCTTACTATTCTTTTGTTTTTTATAATCCTCTCATTCTCCAAGAGAACTGGTTAGTTTCTTCCATGATTTTCCTTTTTTTTTTTTTTTTTTTTGTTTTAAGTTCGAATAGAGTAGGGTTAGGCTTTGGGGAGAAAATAGGAGAAAAATAGTGTACAATATCAGCATTGTGTGCTTTAGACATGGTGCTGGAGAGGGAGTTGAGATTCCTATATCTTGATCTGTCTTTCAAGGCCTAAGGGCAGAGCACCAGCACAGGCTAGGACACCTCCACCCTTCCTCCCTGTGCATCCAGGAAACTGCCACTCCCCCAACACACCCGCAACCCACCATGACACCCTTCGAAGTTAACCCACTGCTCAGAGGCCTCACACAGGCAGGAAGCCAAACAAGAGGGCTTACACCAGAGTAGTAATCCCAGAAACATGCAGGATATTGTTGTCTGTGTATTTGTGTGCCTGTGTGCTCTCTGTCTATGTAGGAATGCTTGTGTTACAGTGTGCTTGTGTGCTCACCAGCCAGTGTTCCTCTCACTCTCTCACTCTCTCTCCCTCCCTCCTTCCCCAAGTGTGTGCCTTTGCATCGTCCCCAGGGTTAGTGCACGATGAGACTAAGAGTTTGCCATGGAAGGGGAAGGCAGGTGGCCCTTGGGTCTTCCTTGATACTGGGACAGGTGGGTGGCCCTGTGACCCCATGGAAGGAACTGAAGATACAGAGCCCAAGGGGATTCTAGCTCTGCATCTGTTACCGCACCCAAAGGCCCAGCATCCCTCCTGGCACAGCAACAAGACTCAAGTTCCAAGTTCTAAATTCCGAGTTCCCTGGTCTCCAGCGACCCAGGAGCATCTTCCAAGGTGGCAAGCTTGCCCTTCTCTCTTCTCCGACATTGGCATTGTGGGAAGGGGCTCGAAGCCCTATTCTGACCATCACCACCAAAGCCGCTGCAGCCGCCGCCCTGCCGCCAAGCTGCCATAGACGGTGGTAATGGGCTGTGCTAGGCTGGGCTCCTTGGCAGGCTGGGGAGTGCAGCCGCATTCTCATGGGGCGCCTGGGAGACAGCCGCCCAAGTCTAAGGCCACACCACCCTGAACGCGCCCGATCTCGTCTGATCTCGGAAGCTAAGGAGGGTCGGGCCTGGTTCGTACTTGGATGGGAGACCGCCCGGGAATACCGGGTGCCGTAGCCTTTTTGTTTTGTGTCTCTCTCTCCTTGTGGTGGCTTACTATTCTTTTGTTTTTTATAATCCTCTCATTCTCCTAGAGAACTGGTTAGTTTCTTCCATGATTTTCCTTTTTTTTTTTTTTTTTTGTTTTAAGTTCAAATAGAGTAGGGTTAGGCTTTGGGGAGAAAATAGGAGAAAAATAGTGTACAATATCAGCATTGTGTGCTTTACATATGGTGCTGGAGAGGGAGTTGAGATTCCTATATCTTGATCTGTCTTTCAAAACCTAAGGGAAGAGCACTAGCACAGGCTAGGACACCTCCACCCTTCCTCCCTGTGCATCCAGGAAACTGCCACTCCCCCCAACACACCCGCAACCCACCTTGACACCCTTCGAAGTTAACCCACTGCTCAGAGGCCTCACACAGGCAGGAAGCCAAACAAGAGGGCTTACACCAGAGTAGTAATCCCAGAAACATGCAGGATATTGTTGTCTGTGTATTTGTGTGCCTGTGTGCTGTTTGTCTATGTAGGAATGCTTGTGTTACAGTGTGCTTGTGTGCTCACCAGCCAGTGTTCCTCTCACTCTCTCACTCTCTCTCCCTCCCTCCTTCCCCAAGTGTGTGCCTTTGCATCGTCCCCAGGGTTAGTGCACGATGAGACTAAGAGTTTGCCATGGAAGGGGAAGGCAGGTGGCCCTTGGGTCTTCCTTGATACTGGGACAGGTGGGTGGCCCTGTGACCCCATGGAAGGAACTGAAGATACAGAGCCCAAGGGGATTCTAGCTCTGCATCTGTTACCGCACCCAAAGGCCCAGCATCCCTCCTGGCACAGCAACAAGACTCAAGTTCCAAGATCAAAATTCCGAGTTCCCTGGTCTCCAGCGACCCAGGAGCATCTTCCAAGGTGGCAAGCTTGCCCTTCTCTCTTCTCCAACATTGGCATTGTGGGAAGGGGCTCGAAGCCCTATTCTGACCATCACCACCAAAGCCGCTGCAGCTGCCGCCCCGCCGCCAAGCTGCCATAGACGCTGGTAATGGGCTGTGCTAGGCTGGGCTCCTTGGCAGGCTGGGGAGTGCAGCCGCATTCTCATGGGGTGCCTGGGAGACAGCCGCCCAAGTCTAAGGCCACACCACCCTGAACGCGCCCGATCTCGTCTGATCTCGGAAGCTAAGCAGGGTCGGGCCTGGTTCGTACTTGGATGGGAGACCGCCCGGGAATACCGGGTGCCGTAGCCTTTTTGTTTTGTGTCTCTCTCTCCTTGTGGTGGCTTACTATTCTTTTGTTTTTTATAATCCTCTCATTCTCCAAGAGAACTGGTTAGTTTCTTCCATGATTTTCCTTTTTTTTTTTTTTTTTGTTTTAAGTTCGAATAGAGTAGGGTTAGGCTTTGGGGAGAAAATAGGAGAAAAATAGTGTACAATATCAGCATTGTGTGCTTTAGACATGGTGCTGGAGAGGGAGTTGAGATTCCTATATCTTGATCTGTCTTTCAAGGCCTAAGGGCAGAGCACCAGCACAGGCTAGGACACCTCCACCCTTCCTCCCTGTGCATCCAGGAAACTGCCACTCCCCCAACACACCCGCAACCCACCATGACACCCTTCGAAGTTAACCCACTGCTCAGAGGCCTCACACAGGCAGGAAGCCAAACAAGAGGGCTTACACCAGAGTAGTAATCCCAGAAACATGCAGGATATTGTTGTCTGTGTATTTGTGTGCCTGTGTGCTCTCTGTCTATGTAGGAATGCTTGTGTTACAGTGTGCTTGTGTGCTCACCAGCCAGTGTTCCTCTCACTCTCTCTCTCTCTCTCCCTCCCTCCTTCCCCAAGTGTGGGCTTTTGCATAGTCCCCAGGGTTAGTGCACGATGAGACTAAGAGTTGGCCATGGAAGGGGAAGGCAGGTGGCCCTTGGGTCTTCCTTGATACTGGGACAGGTGGGTGGCCCTGTGACCCCATGGAAGGAACTGAAGATACAGAGCCCAAGGGGATTCTAGCTCCGCATCTGTTACCGCACCCAAAGGCCCAGCTTCCCTCCTGGCACAGCAACAAGACCCAAGTTCCAAGTTCTAAATTCCGAGTTCCCTGGTCTCCAGCGACCCAGGAGCATCTTCCAAGGTGGCAAGCTTGCCCTTCTCTCTTCTCCGACATTGGCATTGTGGGAAGGGGCTCGAAGCCCTATCTCTGACCATCACCACCAAAGCCGCTGCAGCCGCCGCCCCGCCGCCAAGCTGCCATAGACGGTGGTAATGGGCTGTGCTAGGCTGGGCTCCTTTGCAGGCTGGGGAGTGCAGCCGCATTCTCATTGGGTGCCTGGAAGACAGCCGCCCAAGTCTAAGGCCACACCACCCTGAACGCGCCCGATCTCGTCTGTTCTCGGAAGCTAAGCAGGGTCGGGCCTGGTTCGTACTTGGATGGGAGACCGCCCGGGAATACCGGGTGCCGTAGCCTTTTTGTTTTGTGTCTCTCTCTCCTTGTGGTGGCTTACTATTCTTTTGTTTTTTATAATCCTCTCATTCTCCAAGAGAACTGGTTAGTTTCTTCCATGATTTTCCTTTTTTTTTTTTTTTTTTGTTTTAAGTTCGAATAGAGTAGGGTTAGGTATTGGTGAGAAAATAGGAGAAAAATAGTGTACAATATCAGCATTGTGTGCTTTAGACATGGTGCTGGAGAGGGAGTTGAGATTCCTATATCTTGATCTGTCTTTCAAGGCCTAAGGGCAGAGCACCAGCACAGGCTAGGACACCTCTACCCTTCCTCCCTGTGCATCCAGGAAACTGCCACTCCCCCAACACACCCGCAACCCAGCGTGACACCCTGCGAAGTTAACCCACTGCTCAGTGGCCTCACACAGGCAGGAAGCCAAACAAGAGGGCTTACACCAGAGTAGTAATCCCAGAAACATGCAGGATATTGTTGTCTGTGTATTCGTGTGCCTGTGTGCTGTTTGTCTATGTAGGAATGCTTGTGTTACAGTGTGCTTGTGTGCTCACCAGCCAGTGTTCCTCTCACTCTCTCACTCTCTCTCCCTCCCTCCTTCCCCAAGTGTGTGCCTTTGCATCGTCCCCAGGGTTAGTGCACGATGAGACTAAGAGTTTGCCATGGAAGGGGAAGGCAGGTGGCCCTTGGGTCTTCCTTGATACTGGGACAGGTGGGTGGCCCTGTGACCCCATGGAAGGAACTGAAGATACAGAGCCCAAGGGGATTCTAGCTCTGCATCTGTTACCGCCCCCAAAGGCCCAGCTTCCCTCCTGGCACAGCAACAAGACTCAAGTTCCAAGTTCTAAATTCCGAGTTCCCTGGTCTCCAGCGACCCAGGAGCATCTTCCAAGGTGGCAAGCTTGCCCTTCTCTCTTCTCCGACATTGGCATTGTGGGAAGGGGCTCGAAGCCCTTCTCTGACCATCACCACCAAAGCCGCTGCAGCCGCCGCCCCGCCGCCAAGCTGCCATAGACGTTGGTAATGGGCTGTGCTCGGCTGGGCTCCTTGGCAGGCTGGGGAGTGCAGCCGCATTCTCATGGGGCGCGTGGAAGACAGCCGCCCAAGTCTAAGGCCACACCACCCTGAACGCGCCCGATCTCGTCTGATCTCGGAAGCTAAGCAGGGTCGGGCCTGGTTCGTACTTGGATGGGAGACCGCTTGGGAATACCGGGTGCCGTAGCCTTTTTGTTTTGTGTCTCTCTCTCCTTGTGGTGGCTTACTATTCTTTTGTTTTTTATAATCCTCTCATTCTCCAAGAGAACTGGTTAGTTTCTTCCATGATTTTCCTTTTTTTTTTTTTTTTTTTGTTTTAAGTTCGAATAGAGTAGGGTTAGGCTTTGGGGAGAAAATAGGAGAAAAATAGTGTACAATATCAGCATTGTGTGCTTTAGACATGGTGCTGGAGAGGGAGTTGAGATTCCTATATCTTGATCTGTCTTTCAAGGCCTAAGGGCAGAGCACCAGCACAGGCTAGGACACCTCCACCCTTCCTCCCTGTGCATCCAGGAAACTGCCACTCCCCCCAACACACCCGCAACCCACCGTGACACCCTTCGAAGTTAACCCACTGCTCAGAGGCCTCACACAGGCAGGAAGCCAAACAAGAGGGCTTACACCAGAGTAGTAATCCCAGAAACATGCAGGATATTGTTGTCTGTGTATTCGTGTGCCTGTGTGCTGTTTGTCTATGTAGGAATGCTTGTGTTACAGTGTGCTTGTGTGCTCACCAGCCAGTGTTCCTCTCACTCTCTCACTCTCTCTCCCTCCCTCCTTCCCCAAGTGTGTGCCTTTGCATCGTCCCCAGGGTTAGTGCACGATGAGACTAAGAGTTTGCCATGGAAGGGGAAGGCAGGTGGCCCTTGGGTCTTCCTTGATACTGGGACAGGTGGGTGGCCCTGTGACCCCATGGAAGGAACTGAAGATACAGAGCCCAAGGGGATTCTAGCTCTGCATCTGTTACCGCACCCAAAGGCCCAGCATCCCTCCTGGCACAGCAACAAGACTCAAGTTCCAAGTTCTAAATTCCGAGTTCCCTGGTCTCCAGCGACCCAGGAGCATCTTCCAAGGTGGCAAGCTTGCCCTTCTCTCTTCTCCGACATTGGCATTGTGGGAAGGGGCTCGAAGCCCTATTCTGACCATCACCACCAAAGCCGCGGCAGCCGCCGCCCCGCCGCCAAGCTGCCATAGACGGTGGTAATGGGCTGTGCTAGGCTGGGCTCCTTGGCAGGCTGGGGAGTGCAGCCGCATTCTCATGGGGTGCCTGGGAGACAGCCGCCCAAGTCTAAGGCCACACCACCCTGAACGCGCCCGATCTCGTCTGATCTCGGAAGCTAAGCAGGGTCGGGCCTGGTTCGTACTTGGATGGGAGACCGCCCGGGAATACCGGGTGCCGTAGCCTTTTTGTTTTGTGTCTCTCTCTCCTTGTGGTGGCTTACTATTCTTTTGTTTTTTATAATCCTCTCATTCTCCAAGAGAACTGGTTAGTTTCTTCCATGATTTTCCTTTTTTTTTTTTTTTTTTTGTTTTAAGTTCGAATAGAGTAGGGTTAGGCTTTGGGGAGAAAATAGGAGAAAAATAGTGTACAATATCAGCATTGTGTGCTTTAGACATGGTGCTGGAGAGGGAGTTGAGATTCCTATATCTTGATCTGTCTTTCAAGGCCTAAGGGCAGAGCACCAGCACAGGCTAGGACACCTCCACCCTTCCTCCCTGTGCATCCAGGAAACTGCCACTCCCCCAACACACCCGCAACCCACCATGACACCCTTCGAAGTTAACCCACTGCTCAGAGGCCTCACACAGGCAGGAAGCCAAACAAGAGGGCTTACACCAGAGTAGTAATCCCAGAAACATGCAGGATATTGTTGTCTGTGTATTTGTGTGCCTGTGTGCTCTCGGTCTATGTAGGAATGCTTGTGTTACAGTGTGCTTGTGTGCTCACCAGCCAGTGTTCCTCTCACTCTCTCACTCTCTCTCCCTCCCTCCTTCCCCAAGTGTGTGCCTTTGCATCGTCCCCAGGGTTAGTGCACGATGAGACTAAGAGTTGGCCATGGAAGGGGAAGGCAGGTGGCCCTTGGGTCTTCCTTGATACTGGGACAGGTGGGTGGCCCTTCCCATGGAAGGAACTATACAGAGCCCAAGGGGATTCTAGCTCCAACCCACCCAAAGGCCCAGCTTCCCTCCTGGCACAGCAACAAGACTCAAGTTCCAAGTTCTAAATTCCGAGTTCCCTGGTCACCAGGGACCCAGGAGCATCTTCCAAGGTGGCAAGCTTGCCCTTCTCTCTTCTCCGACATTGGCATTGTGGGAAGCGGCTCGAAGCCCTATTCTGACCATCACCACCAAAGCCGCTGCAGCTGCCGCCCCGCCGCCAAGCTGCCATAGACGGTGGTAATGGGCTGTGCTAGGCTGGGCTCCTTTGCAGGCTGGGGAGTGCAGCCGCATTCTCATGGGGTGCCTGGGAGACAGCCGCCCAAGTTTAAGGCCACACCACCCTGAACGCGCCCGATCTCGTCTGTTCTCAGAAGCTAAGCAGGGTCGGACCTGGTTCGTACTTGGATGGGAGACCGCCCGGGAATACCGGGTGCCGTAGCCTTTTTGTTTTGTGTCTCTCTCTCCTTGTGGTGGCTTACTATTCTTTTGTTTTTTATAATCCTCTCATTCTCCAAGAGAACTGGTTAGTTTCTTCCATGATTTTCCTTTTTTTTTTTTTTTTTGTTTTAAGTTCGAATAGAGTAGGGTTAGGTATTGGTGAGAAAATAGGAGAAAAATAGTGTACAATATCAGCATTGTGTGCTTTAGACATGGTGCTGGAGAGGGAGTTGAGATTCCTATATCTTGATCTGTCTTTCAAGGCCTAAGGGCAGAGCACCAGCACAGGCTAGGACACCTCCACCCTTCCTCCCTGTGCATCCAGGAAACTGCCACTCCCCCAACACACCCGCAACCCAGCGTGACACCCTGCGAAGTTAACCCACTGCTCAGTGGCCTCACACAGGCAGGAAGCCAAACAAGAGGGCTTACACCAGAGTAGTAATCCCAGAAACATGCAGGATATTGTTGTCTGTGTATTCGTGTGCCTGTGTGCTGTTTGTCTATGTAGGAATGCTTGTGTTACAGTGTGCTTGTGTGCTCACCAGCCAGTGTTCCTCTCACTCTCTCACTCTCTCACCCTCCCTCCTTCCCCAAGTGTGTGCCTTTGCATCGTCCCCAGGGTTAGTGCACGATGAGACTAAGAGTTTGCCATGGAAGGGGAAGGCAGGTGGCCCTTGGGTCTTCCTTGATACTGGGACAGGTGGGTGGCCCTGTGACCCCATGGAAGGAACTGAAGATACAGAGCCCAACGGGATTCTAGCTCTGCATCTGTTACCGCCCCCAAAGGCCCAGCATCCCTCCTGGCACAGCAACAAGACCCAAGTTCCAAGTTCTAAATTCCGAGTTCCCTGGTCTCCAGCGACCCAGGAGCATCTTCCAAGGTGGCAAGCTTGCCCTTCTCTCATCTCCGACATTGGCATTGTGGGAAGGGGCTCGAAGCCCTTCTCTGACCATCACCACCAAAGCCGCTGCAGCCGCCGCCCCGCCGCCAAGCTGCCATAGAAGCGGGTAATGGGCTGTGCTCGGCTGAGCTCCTTGGCAGGCTGGGGAGTGCAGCCGCATTCTCATGGGGCGCCTGGGAGACAGCCGCCCAAGTCTAAGGCCACACCACCCTGAACGCGCCCGATCACGTCTGATCTCGGAAGCTAAGCAGGGTCGGGCCTGGTTCGTACTTGGATGGGAGACCTCCCGGGAATACCGGGTGCCGTAGCCTTTTTGTTTTGTGTCTCTCTCTCCTTGTGGTGGCTTACTATTCTTTTGTTTTTTATAATCCTCTCATTCTCCAAGAGAACTGGTTAGTTTCTTCCATGATTTTCCTTTTTTTTTTTTTTTGTTTTAAGTTCGAATAGAGTAGGGTTAGGTATTGGTGAGAAAATAGGAGAAAAATAGTGTACAATATCAGCATTGTGTGCTTTAGACATGGTGCTGGAGAGTGAGTTGAGATTCCTATATCTTGATCTGTCTTTCAAGGCCTAAGGGCAGAGCACCAGCACAGGCTAGGACACCTCCACCCTTCCTCCCTGTGCATCCAGGAAACTGCCACTCCCCCCAACACACCCGCAACCCACCGTGACACCCTTCGAAGTTAACCCACTGCTCAGAGGCCTCACACAGGCAGGAAGCCAAACAAGAGGGCTTACACCAGAGTAGTAATCCCAGAAACATGCAGGATATTGTTGTCTGTGTATTCGTGTGCCTGTGTGCTGTCTGTCTATGTAGGAATGCTTGTGTTACAGTGTGCTTGTGTGCTCACCAGCCAGTGTTCCTCTCACTCTCTCACTCTCTCTCCCTCCCTCCTTCCCCAAGTGTGTGCCTTTGCATCGTCCCCAGGGTTAGTGCACGATGAGACTAAGAGTTTGCCATGGAAGGGGAAGGCAGGTGGCCCTTGGGTCTTCCTTGATACTGGGACAGGTGGGTGGCCCTGTGACCCCATGGAAGGAACTGAAGATACAGAGCCCAAGGGGATTCTAGCTCTGCATCTGTTACCGCACCCAAAGGCCCAGCATCCCTCCTGGCACAGCAACAAGACTCAAGTTCCAAGTTCTAAATTCCGAGTTCCCTGGTCTCCAGCGACCCAGGAGCATCTTCCAAGGTGGCAAGCTTGCCCTTCTCTCTTCTCCGACATTGGCATTGTGGGAAGGGGCTTGAAGCCCTATTCTGACCATCACCACCAAAGCCGCGACAGCCGCCGCCCCGCTGCCAAGCTGCCATAGACGGTGGTAATGGGCTGTGCTAGGCTGGGCTCCTTGGCAGGCTGGGGAGTGCAGCCGCATTCTCATGGGGTGCCTGGGAGACAGCCGCCCAAGTCTAAGGCCACACCACCCTGAACGCGCCCGATCTCGTCTGATCTCGGAAGCTAAGCAGGGTCGGGCCTGGTTCGTACTTGGATGGGAGACCGCCCGGGAATACCGGGTGCCGTAGCCTTTTTGTTTTGTGTCTCTCTCTCCTTGTGGTGGCTTACTATTCTTTTGTTTTTTATAATCCTCTCATTCTCCAAGAGAACTGGTTAGTTTCTTCCATGATTTTCCTTTTTTTTTTTTTTTTTTTGTTTTAAGTTCGAATAGAGTAGGGTTAGGCTTTGGGGAGAAAATAGGAGAAAAATAGTGTACAATATCAGCATTGTGTGCTTTAGACATGGTGCTGGAGAGGGAGTTGAGATTCCTATATCTTGATCTGTCTTTCAAGGCCTAAGGGCAGAGCACCAGCACAGGCTAGGACACCTCCACCCTTCCTCCCTGTGCATCCAGGAAACTGCCACTCCCCCAACACACCCGCAACCCACCATGACACCCTTCGAAGTTAACCCACTGCTCAGAGGCCTCACACAGGCAGGAAGCCAAACAAGAGGGCTTACACCAGAGTAGTAATCCCAGAAACATGCAGGATATTGTTGTCTGTGTATTTGTGTGCCTGTGTGCTCTCGGTCTATGTAGGAATGCTTGTGTTACAGTGTGCTTGTGTGCTCACCAGCCAGTGTTCCTCTCACTCTCTCTCTCTCTCCCTCCCTCCTTCCCCAAGTGTGTGCCTTTGCATAGTCCCCAGGGTTAGTGCACGATGAGACTAAGAGTTTGCCATGGAAGGGGAAGGCAGGTGGCCCTTGGGTCTTCTTGATACTGGGACAGGTGGGTGGCCCTGTGACCCCATGGAAGAACTGAAACCCAAGGGATCTAGCCACTCCGCCCCCAAAGGCCCAGCTTCCCTCCTGGCACAGCAACAAGACTCAAGTTCCAAGTTCTAAATTCCGAGTTCCCTGGTCACCAGCGACCCAGGAGCATCTTCCAAGGTGGCAAGCTTGCCCTTCTCTCTTCTCCCACATTGGCATTGTGGGAAGGGGCTCGAAGCCCTATTCTGACCATCACCACCAAAGCCGCTGCAGCCGCCGCCCCGCCGCCAAGCTGCCATAGAAGGTGGTAATGGGCTGTGCTCGGCTGGGCTCCTTGGCAGGCTGGGGAGTGCAGCCGCATTCTCATGGGGCGCCTGGGAGACAGCCGCCCAAGTCTAAGGCCACACCACCCTGAACGCGCCCGATCTCGTCTGATCTCGGAAGCTAAGCAGGGTCGGGCCTGGTTCGTACTTGGATGGGAGACCGCCTGGGAATACCGGGTGCCGTAGCCTTTTTGTTTTGTGTCTCTCTCTCCTTGTGGTGGCTTACTATTCTTTTGTTTTTTATAATCCTCTCATTCTCCAAGAGAACTGGTTAGTTTCTTCCATGATTTTCCTTTTTTTTTTTGTTTTAAGTTCGAATAGAGTAGGGTTAGGCTTTGGGGAGAAAATAGGAGAAAAATAGTGTACAATATCAGCATTGTGTGCTTTACATATTGTGCTGGAGAGTGAGTTGAGATTCCTATATCTTGATCTGTCTTTCAAGGCCTAAGGGAAGAGCACTAGCACAGGCTAGGACACCTCCACCCTTCCTCCCTGTGCATCCAGGAAACTGCCACTCCCCCAACACACCCGCAACCCACCGTGACACCCTTCGAAGTTAACCCAATGCTCAGAGGCCTCACACAGGCAGGAAGCCAAACAAGAGGGCTTACACCAGAGTAGTAATCCCAGAAACATGCAGGATATTGTTGTCTGTGTATTCGTGTGCCTGTGTGCTGTTTGTCTATGTAGGAATGCTTGTGTTACAGTGTGCTTGTGTGCTCACCAGCCAGTGTTCCTCTCTCTCACTCTCTCTCCCTCCCTCCTTCCCCAAGTGTGTGCCTTTGCATCGTCCCCAGGGTTAGTGCACGATGAGACTAAGAGTTTGCCATGGAAGGGGAAGGCAGGTGGCCCTTGGGTCTTCCTTGATACTGGGACAGGTGGGTGGCCCTGTGACCCCATGGAAGGAACTGAAGATACAGAGCCCAAGGGGATTCTAGCTCTGCATCTGTTACCGCACCCAAAGGCCCAGCATCCCTCCTGGCACAGCAACAAGACTCAAGTTCCAAGTTCTAAATTCCGAGTTCCCTGGTCTCCAGCGACCCAGGAGCATCTTCCAAGGTGGCAAGCTTGCCCTTCTCTCTTCTCCGACATTGGCATTGTGGGAAGGGGCTCGAAGCCCTATTCTGACCATCACCACCAAAGCCGCTGCAGCTGCCGCCCCGCCGCCAAGCTGCCATAGACGGTGGTAATGGGCTGTGCTCGGCTGGGCTCCTTGGCAGGCTGGGGAGTGCAGCCGCATTCTCATGGGGTGCCTGGGAGACAGCCGCCCAAGTCTAAGGCCACACCACCCTGAACGCGCCCGATCTCGTCTGATCTCGGAAGCTAAGCAGGGTCGGGCCTGGTTCGTACTTGGATGGGAGACCGCCCGGGAATACCGGGTGCCGTAGCCTTTTTGTTTTGTGTCTCTCTCTCCTTGTGGTGGCTTACTATTCTTTTGTTTTTTATAATCCTCTCATTCTCCAAGAGAACTGGTTAGTTTCTTCCATGATTTTCCTTTTTTTTTTTTTTTTTTTGTTTTAAGTTCGAATAGAGTAGGGTTAGGCTTTGGGGAGAAAATAGGAGAAAAATAGTGTACAATATCAGCATTGTGTGCTTTAGACATGGTGCTGGAGAGGGAGTTGAGATTCCTATATCTTGATCTGTCTTTCAAGGCCTAAGGGCAGAGCACCAGCACAGGCTAGGACACCTCCACCCTTCCTCCCTGTGCATCCAGGAAACTGCCACTCCCCCAACACACCTGCAACCCACCTTGACACCCTTCGAAGTTAACCCACTGCTCAGAGGCCTCACACAGGCAGGAAGCCAAACAAGAGGGCTTACACCAGAGTAGTAATCCCAGAAACATGCAGGATATTGTTGTCTGTGTATTTGTGTGCCTGTGTGCTGTTTGTCTATGTAGGAATGCTTGTGTTACAGTGTGCTTGTGTGCTCACCAGCCAGTGTTCCTCTCACTCTCTCACTCTCTCTCCCTCCCTCCTTCCCCAAGTGTGTGCCTTTGCATCGTCCCCAGGGTTAGTGCACGATGAGACTAAGAGTTTGCCATGGAAGGGGAAGGCAGGTGGCCCTTGGGTCTTCCTTGATACTGGGACAGGTGGGTGGCCCTGTGACCCCATGGAAGGAACTGAAGATACAGAGCCCAAGGGGATTCTAGCTCTGCATCTGTTACCGCACCCAAAGGCCCAGCATCCCTCCTGGCACAGCAACAAGACTCAAGTTCCAAGATCAAAATTCCGAGTTCCCTGGTCTCCAGCGACCCAGGAGCATCTTCCAAGGTGGCAAGCTTGCCCTTCTCTCTTCTCCGACATTGGCATTGTGGGAAGGGGCTCGAAGCCCTATTCTGACCATCACCACCAAAGCCGCGGCAGCCGCCGCCCCGCCGCCAAGCTGCCATAGACGGTGGTAATGGGCTGTGCTAGGCTGGGCTCCTTGGCAGGCTGGGGAGTGCAGCCGCATTCTCATGGGGCGCCTGGGAGACAGCCACCCAAGTCTAAGGCCACACCACCCTGAACGCGCCCGATCTCGTCTGATCTCGGAAGCTAAGCAGGGTCGGGCCTGGTTCGTACTTGGATGGGAGACCGCCCGGGAATACCGGGTGCCGTAGCCTTTTTGTTTTGTGTCTCTCTCTCCTTGTGGTGGCTTACTATTCTTTTGTTTTTTATAATCCTCTCATTCTCCAAGAGAACTGGTTAGTTTCTTCCATGATTTTCCTTTTTTTTTTTTTTTTTGTTTTAAGTTCGAATAGAGTAGGGTTAGGCTTTGGGGAGAAAATAGGAGAAAAATAGTGTACAATATCAGCATTGTGTGCTTTAGACATGGTGCTGGAGAGGGAGTTGAGATTCCTATATCTTGATCTGTCTTTCAAGGCCTAAGGGCAGAGCACCAGCACAGGCTAGGACACCTCCACCCTTCCTCCCTGTGCATCCAGGAAACTGCCACTCCCCCAACACACCCGCAACCCACCGTGACACCCTTCGAAGTTAACCCACTGCTCAGAGGCCTCACACAGGCAGGAAGCCAAACAAGAGGGCTTACACCAGAGTAGTAATCCCAGAAACATGCAGGATATTGTTGTCTGTGTATTTGTGTGCCTGTGTGCTGTCTGTCTATGTAGGAATGCTTGTGTTACAGTGTGCTTGTGTGCTCACCAGCCAGTGTTCCTCTCACTCTCTCACTCTCTCTCCCTCCCTCCTTCCCCAAGTGTGTGCCTTTGCATCGTCCCCAGGGTTAGTGCACGATGAGACTAAGAGTTTGCCATGGAAGGGGAAGGCAGGTGGCCCTTGGGTCTTCCTTGATACTGGGACAGTTGGGTGGCCCTGTGACCCCATGGAAGGAACTGAAGATACAGAGCCCAAGGGGATTCTAGCTCTGCAACTGTTACCGCCCCCAAAGGCCCAGCTTCCCTCCTGGCACAGCAACAAGACTCAAGTTCCAAGTTCTAAATTCCGAGTTCCCTGGTCTCCAGCGACCCAGGAGCATCTTCCAAGGTGGCAAGCTTGCCCTTCTCTCATCTCCGACATTGGCATTGTGGGAAGGGGCTCGAAGCCCTTCTCTGACCATCACCACCAAAGTCGCAGCAGCCGCCACCCCGCCGCCAAGCTGCCATAGACGCTGGTAATGGGCTATGCTTGGCTGGGCTCCTTGACAGGCTGGGGAGTGCAGCCGCATTCTCATAGGGCGCCTGGGAGACAGCCGCCCAAGTCTAAGGCCACACCACCCTGAACGCGCCCGATCTCGTCTGATCTCGGAAGCTAAGCAGGGTCGGGCCTGGTTCGTACTTGGATGGGAGACCGCCCGGGAATACCGGGTGCCGTAGCCTTTTTGTTTTGTGTCTCTCTCTCCTTGTGGTGGCTTACTATTCTTTTGTTTTTTATAATCCTCTCATTCTCCAAGAGAACTGGTTAGTTTCTTCCATGATTTTCCTTTTTTTTTTTTTTTTTTGTTTTAAGTTCGAATAGAGTAGGGTTAGGCTTTGGGGAGAAAATAGGAGAAAAATAGTGTACAATATCAGCATTGTGTGCTTTAGACATGGTGCTGGAGAGGGAGTTGAGATTCCTATATCTTGATCTGTCTTTCAAGGCCTAAGGGCAGAGCACCAGCACAGGCTAGGACACCTCCACCCTTCCTCCCTGTGCATCCAGGAAACTGCCACTCCCCCAACACACCCGCAACCCACCGTGACACCCTTCGAAGTTAACCCACTGCTCAGAGGCCTCACACAGGCAGGAAGCCAAACAAGAGGGCTTACACCAGAGTAGTAATCCCAGAAACATGCAGGATATTGTTGTCTGTGTATTTGTGTGCCTGTGTGCTGTCTGTCTATGTAGGAATGCTTGTGTTACAGTGTGCTTGTGTGCTCACCAGCCAGTGTTCCTCTCACTCTCTCACTCTCTCTCCCTCCCTCCTTCCCCAAGTGTGTGCCTTTGCATCGTCCCCAGGGTTAGTGCACGATGAGACTAAGAGTTTGCCATGGAAGGGGAAGGCAGGTGGCCCTTGGGTCTTCCTTGATACTGGGACAGGTGGGTGGCCCTGTGACCCCATGGAAGGAACTGAAGATACAGAGCCCAAGGGGATTCTAGCTCTGCATCTGTTACCGCCCCCAAAGGCCCAGCTTCCCTCCTGGCACAGCAACAAGACTCAAGTTCCAAGTTCTAAATTCCGAATTCCCTGGTTTCCAGCGACCCAGGAAATGTTCCAAGGTGGCAAGCTTGCCCTTCTCTCATCTCCGACATGGGCATTGTGGGAAGCGGCTCGAAGCCCTATTCTGACCATCACCACCAAAGCCGCTGCCGCTGCCGCCCCGCCGCCAAGCTGCCATAGACGGTGGTAATGGGCTGTGCTAGGCTGGGCTCCTTGGCAGGCTGGGGAGTGCAGCCGCATTCTCATGGGGCGCCTGGGAGACAGCCGCCCAAGTCTAAGGCCACACCACCCTGAACGCGCCCGATCTCGTCTGTTCTCAGAAGCTAAGCAGGGTCGGACCTGGTTCGTACTTGGATGGGAGACCGCCCGGGAATACCGGGTGCCGTAGCCTTTTTGTTTTGTGTCTCTCTCTCCTTGTGGTGGCTTACTATTCTTTTGTTTTTTATAATCCTCTCATTCTCCAAGAGAACTGGTTAGTTTCTTCCATGATTTTCCTTTTTTTTTTTTTTTTTTGTTTTAAGTTCGAATAGAGTAGGGTTAGGCTTTGGGGAGAAAATAGGAGAAAAATAGTGTACAATATCAGCATTGTGTGCTTTAGACATGGTGCTGGAGAGGGAGTTGAGATTCCTATATCTTGATCTGTCTTTCAAGGCCTAAGGGCAGAGCACCAGCACAGGCTAGGACACCTCCACCCTTCCTCCCTGTGCATCCAGGAAACTGCCACTCCCCCAACACACCCGCAACCCACCTTGACACCCTTCGAAGTTAACCCACTGCTCAGAGGCCTCACACAGGCAGGAAGCCAAACAAGAGGGCTTACACCAGAGTAGTAATCCCAGAAACATGCAGGATATTGTTGTCTGTGTATTTGTGTGCCTGTGTGCTGTTTGTCTATGTAGGAATGCTTGTGTTACAGTGTGCTTGTGTGCTCACCAGCCAGTGTTCCTCTCACTCTCTCACTCTCTCTCCCTCCCTCCTTCCCCAAGTGTGTGCCTTTGCATCGTCCCCAGGGTTAGTGCACGATGAACTAAGAGTTTGCCATGGAAGGGGAAGGCAGGTGGCCCTTGGGTCTTCCTTGATACTGGGACAGGTGGGTGTCCCTGTGACCCCATGGAAGGAACTGAAGATACAAAGCCCAAGGGGATTCTAGCTCTGCATCTGTTACCGCACCCAAAGGCCCAGCATCCCTCCTGGCACAGCAACAAGACTCAAGTTCCAAGATCAAAATTCCGAGTTCCCTGGTCTCCAGCGACCCAGGAGCATCTTCCAAGGTGGCAAGCTTGCCCTTCTCTCTTCTCCAACATTGGCATTGTGGGAAGGGGCTCGAAGCCCTATTCTGACCATCACCACCAAAGCCGCTGCAGCCGCCGCCCCGCCGCCAAGCTGCCATAGACGGTGGTAATGGGCTGTGCTAGGCTGGGCTCCTTTGCAGGCTGGGGAGTGCAGCCGCATTCTCATGGGGTGCCTGGGAGACAGCCGCCCAAGTCTAAGGCCACACCACCCTGAACGCGCCCGATCTCGTCTGTTCTCGGAAGCTAAGCAGGGTCGGGCCTGGTTCGTACTTGGATGGGAGACCGCCCGGGAATACCGGGTGCCGTAGCCTTTTTGTTTTGTGTCTCTCTCTCCTTGTGGTGGCTTACTATTCTTTTGTTTTTTATAATCCTCTCATTCTCCAAGAGAACTGGTTAGTTTCTTCCATGATTTTCCTTTTTTTTTTTTTTTTTTGTTTTAAGTTCGAATAGAGTAGGGTTAGGCTTTGGGGAGAAAATAGGAGAAAAATAGTGTACAATATCAGCATTGTGTGCTTTAGACATGGTGCTGGAGAGGGAGTTGAGATTCCTATATCTTGATCTGTCTTTCAAGGCCTAAGGGCAGAGCACCAGCACAGGCTAGGACACCTCCACCCTTCCTCCCTGTGCATCCAGGAAACTGCCACTCCCCCCAACACACCCGCAACCCACCGTGACACCCTTCGAAGTTAACCCACTGCTCAGAGGCCTCACACAGGCAGGAAGCCAAACAAGAGGGCTTACACCAGAGTAGTAATCCCAGAAACATGCAGGATATTGTTGTCTGTGTATTCGTGTGCCTGTGTGCTGTCTGTCTATGTAGGAATGCTTGTGTTACAGTGTGCTTGTGTGCTCACCAGCCAGTGTTCCTCTCACTCTCTCTCTCTCTCTCCCTCCCTCCTTCCCCAAGTGTGTGCTTTTGCATAGTCCCCAGGGTTAGTGCACGATGAGACTAAGAGTTTGCCATGGAAGGGGAAGGCAGGTGGCCCTTGGGTCTTCCTTGATACTGGGACAGTTGGGTGGCCCTGTGACCCCATGGAAGGAACTGAAGATACAGAGCCCAACGGGATACTAGGTCCGCAACTGTTACTGCCCCCAAGGCCCAGCTTCCCTCCTGGCACAGCAACAAGCCCCAAGTTCCAAGTTCTAAATTCCGAGTACCCTGGTCTCCAGCGACCCAGGAGCATCTTCCAAGGTGGCAATCTTGCCCTTCTCTCATCTCCGACATGGGCATTGTGGGTAGGGGCTCGAAGCCCTTCTCTGACCATCACCACCAAAGCCGCTGCAGCCGCAGCCCCGCCGCCAAGCTGCCATAGAAGCGGGTAATGGGCTGTGCTCGGCTGAGCTCCTTGGCAGGCTGGGGAGTGCAGCCGCATTCTCATGGGGCGCGTGGAAGACAGCCGCCCAAGTCTAAGGCCACACCACCCTGAACGCGCCCGATCACGTCTGATCTCGGAAGATAAGCAGGGTCGGGCCTGGTTCGTACTTGGATGGGAGACCTCTTGGGAATACCGGGTGCCTTAGCCTTTTTGTTTTGTGTCTCTCTCTCCTTGTGGTGGCTTACTATTCTTTTGTTTTTTATAATCCTCTCATTCTCCAAGAGAACTGGTTAGTTTCTTCCATGATTTTCCTTTTTTTTTTTTTTTTTTGTTTTAAGTTCGAATAGAGTAGGGTTAGGCTTTGGGGAGAAAATAGGAGAAAAATAGTGTACAATATCAGCATTGTGTGCTTTAGACATGGTGCTGGAGAGGGAGTTGAGATTCCTATATCTTGATCTGTCTTTCAAGGCCTAAGGGCAGAGCACCAGCACAGGCTAGGACACCTCCACCCTTCCTCCCTGTGCATCCAGGAAACTGCCACTCCCCCAACACACCCGCAACCCACCGTGACACCCTTCGAAGTTAACCCACTGCTCAGAGGCCTCACACAGGCAGGAAGCCAAACAAGAGGGCTTACACCAGAGTAGTAATCCCAGAAACATGCAGGATATTGTTGTCTGTGTATTCGTGTGCCTGTGTGCTGTTTGTCTATGTAGGAATGCTTGTGTTACAGTGTGCTTGTGTGCTCACCAGCCAGTGTTCCTCTCACTCTCTCACTCTCTCACCCTCCCTCCTTCCCCAAGTGTGTGCCTTTGCATCGTCCCCAGGGTTAGTGCACGATGAGACTAAGAGTTTGCCATGGAAGGGGAAGGCAGGTGGCCCTTGGGTCTTCCTTGATACTGGGACAGTTGGGTGGCCCTGTGACCCCATGGAAGGAACTGAAGATACAGAGCCCAACGGGATACTAGGTCCGCAACTGTTACTGCCCCCAAGGCCCAGCTTCCCTCCTGGCACAGCAACAAGCCCCAAGTTCCAAGTTCTAAATTCCGAGTACCCTGGTCTCCAGCGACCCAGGAGCATCTTCCAAGGTGGCAATCTTGCCCTTCTCTCATCTCCGACATGGGCATTGTGGGTAGGGGCTCGAAGCCCTTCTCTGACCATCACCACCAAAGCCGCTGCAGCCGCCGCCCCGCCGCCAAGCTGCCATAGAAGCTGGTAATGGGCTGTGCTCGGCTGGGCTCCTTGGCAGGCTGGGGAGTGCAGCCGCATTCTCATGGGGCGCGTGGGAGACAGCCGCCCAAGTCTAAGGCCACACCACCCTGAACGCGCCCGATCACGTCTGATCTCGGAAGATAAGCAGGGTCGGGCCTGGTTCGTACTTGGATGGGAGACCGCCTGGGAATACCGGGTGCCTTAGCCTTTTTGTTTTGTGTCTCTCTCTCCTTGTGGTGGCTTACTATTCTTTTGTTTTTTATAATCCTCTCATTCTCCAAGAGAACTGGTTAGTTTCTTCCATGATTTTCCTTTTTTTTTTTTTTTGTTTTAAGTTCGAATAGAGTAGGGTTAGGTATTGGTGAGAAAATAGGAGAAAAATAGTGTACAATATCAGCATTGTGTGCTTTAGACATAGTGCTGGAGAGTGAGTTGAGATTCCTATATCTTGATCTGTCTTTCAAGGCCTAAGGGCAGAGCACCAGCACAGGCTAGGACACCTCCACCCTTCCTCCCTGTGCATCCAGGAAACTGCCACTCCCCCAACACACCCGCAACCCACCGTGACACCCTTCGAAGTTAACCCACTGCTCAGAGGCCTCACACAGGCAGGAAGCCAAACAAGAGGGCTTACACCAGAGTAGTAATCCCAGAAACATGCAGGATATTGTTGTCTGTGTATTCGTGTGCCTGTGTGCTGTCTGTCTATGTAGGAATGCTTGTGTTACAGTGTGCTTGTGTGCTCACCAGCCAGTGTTCCTCTCACTCTCTCACTCTCTCTCCCTCCCTCCTTCCCCAAGTGTGTGCCTTTGCATCGTCCCCAGGGTTAGTGCACGATGAGACTAAGAGTTTGCCATGGAAGGGGAAGGCAGGTGGCCCTTGGGTCTTCCTTGATACTGGGACAGGTGGGTGGCCCTGTGACCCCATGGAAGGAACTGAAGATACAGAGCCCAAGGGGATTCTAGCTCTGCATCTGTTACCGCACCCAAAGGCCCAGCATCCCTCCTGGCACAGCAACAAGACTCAAGTTCCAAGTTCTAAATTCCGAGTTCCCTGGTCTCCAGCGACCCAGGAGCATCTTCCAAGGTGGCAAGCTTGCCCTTCTCTCTTCTCCGACATTGGCATTGTGGGAAGGGGCTCGAAGCCCTATTCTGACCATCACCACCAAAGCCGCTGCAGCTGCCGCCCCGCCGCCAAGCTGCCATAGACGGTGGTAATGGGCTGTGCTCGGCTGGGCTCCTTGGCAGGCTGGGGAGTGCAGCCGCATTCTCATGGGGTGCCTGGGAGACAGCCGCCCAAGTCTAAGGCCACACCACCCTGAACGCGCCCGATCTCGTCTGATCTCGGAAGCTAAGCAGGGTCGGGCCTGGTTCGTACTTGGATGGGAGACCGCCCGGGAATACCGGGTGCCGTAGCCTTTTTGTTTTGTGTCTCTCTCTCCTTGTGGTGGCTTACTATTCTTTTGTTTTTTATAATCCTCTCATTCTCCAAGAGAACTGGTTAGTTTCTTCCATGATTTTCCTTTTTTTTTTTTTTTTTTTGTTTTAAGTTCGAATAGAGTAGGGTTAGGCTTTGGGGAGAAAATAGGAGAAAAATAGTGTACAATATCAGCATTGTGTGCTTTAGACATGGTGCTGGAGAGGGAGTTGAGATTCCTATATCTTGATCTGTCTTTCAAGGCCTAAGGGCAGAGCACCAGCACAGGCTAGGACACCTCCACCCTTCCTCCCTGTGCATCCAGGAAACTGCCACTCCCCCAACACACCCGCAACCCACCATGACACCCTTCGAAGTTAACCCACTGCTCAGAGGCCTCACACAGGCAGGAAGCCAAACAAGAGGGCTTACACCAGAGTAGTAATCCCAGAAACATGCAGGATATTGTTGTCTGTGTATTTGTGTGCCTGTGTGCTCTCGGTCTATGTAGGAATGCTTGTGTTACAGTGTGCTTGTGTGCTCACCAGCCAGTGTTCCTCTCACTCTCTCTCTCTCTCTCCCTCCCTCCTTCCCCAAGTGTGTGCCCCCAAAGGCCCCCAAAGGCCCAGCTTCCCTCCTGGCACAGCAACAAGACTCAAGTTCCAAGTTCTAAATTCCGAGTTCCCTGGTCACCAGCGACCCAGGAGCATCTTCCAAGGTGGCAAGCTTGCCCTTCTCTCTTCTCCCACATTGGCATTGTGGGAAGGGGCTCGAAGCCCTATTCTGACCATCACCACCAAAGCCGCGGCAGCCGCTGCCCCGCCGCCAAGCTGCCATAGACGGTGGTAATGGGCTGTGCTCGGCTGGGCTCCTTGGCAGGCTGGGGAGTGCAGCCGCATTCTCATGGGGTGCCTGGGAGACAGCCGCCCAAGTCTAAGGCCACACCACCCTGAACGCGCCCGATCTCGTCTGATCTCGGAAGCTAAGCAGGGTCGGGCCTGGTTCGTACTTGGATGGGAGACCGCTTGAGAATACCGGGTGCCGTAGCCTTTTTGTTTTGTGTCTCTCTCTCCTTGTGGTGGCTTACTATTCTTTTGTTTTTTATAATCCTCTCATTCTCCAAGAGAACTGGTTAGTTTCTTCCATGATTTTCCTTTTTTTTTTTTTTTTTTTTAAGTTCGAATAGAGTAGGGTTAGGCTTTGGGGAGAAAATAGGAGAAAAATAGTGTACAATATCAGCATTGTGTGCTTTACACATGGTGCTGGAGAGGGAGTTGAGATTCCTATATCTTGATCTGTCTTTCAAGGCCTAAGGGCAGAGCACCACCACAGGCTAGGACACCTCCACCCTTCCTCCCTGTGCACCCAGGAAACTGCCACTCCCCCAACACACCCGCAACCCACCGTGACACCCTTCGAAGTTAACCCACTGCTCAGAGGCCTCACACAGGCAGGAAGCCAAACAAGAGGGCTTACACCGGAGTAGTAATCCCAGAAACATACAGGATATTGTTGTCTGTGTATTCGTGTGCCTGTGTGCTGTCTGTCTATGTAGGAATTCTTGTGTTACAGTGTGCTTGTGTGCTCACCAGCCAGTTTTCCTCTCACTCTCTCTCTCTCTCTCCCTCCCTCCTTCCACAAGTGTGTGCCTTTGCATAGTCCCCAGGGTTAGTGCACGATGAGACTAAGAGTTTGCCATGGAAGGGGAAGGCAGGTGGCCCTTGGGTCTTCCTTGATACTGGGACAGGTGGGTGGCCCTGTGACCCCATGGAAGGAACTGAAGATACAGAGCCCAAGGGGATTCTAGCTCTGCATCTGTTACCGCCCCCAAAGGCCCAGCTTCCCTCCTGGCACAGCAACAAGACTCAAGTTCCAAGTTCTAAATTCCGAGTTCCCTGGTCTCCAGCGACCCAGGAGCATCTTCCAAGGTGGCAAGCTTGCCCTTCTCTCATCTCCGACATTGGCATTGTGGGAAGGGGCTCGAAGCCCTTCTCTGACCATCACCACCAAAGCCGCTGCAGCCGCCGCCCCGCCGCCAAGCTGCCATAGAAGCTGGTAATGGGCTGTGCTTGGCTGGGCTCCTTGACAGGCTGGGGAGTGCAGCCGCATTCTCATGGGGCGCCTGGGAGACAGCCGCCCAAGTCTAAGGCCACACCACCCTGAACGCGCCCGATCTCGTCTGATCTCGGAAGCTAAGCAGGGTCGGGCCTGGTTCGTACTTGGATGGGAGACCGCTTGAGAATACCGGGTGCCATAGCCTTTTTGTTTTGTGTCAGTCTCTCCTTGTGGTGGCTTACTATTCTTTTCTTTTTTATAATCCTCTCATTCTCTAAGAGAACTGGTTAGTTTCTTCCATGATTTTCCTTTTTTTTTTTTTTTTTGTTTAAGTTCGAATAGAGTAGGGTTAGGTATTGGTGAGAAAATAGGAGAAAAATAGTGTACAATATCAGCATTGTGTTCTTTAGACATGGTGCTGGAGAGGGAGTTGAGATTCCTATATGTTGATCTGTCTTTCAAAACCTAAGGGCAGAGCACCAGCACAGGCTAGGACACCTCTACCCTTCCTCCCTGTGCATCCAGGAATCTGCAACTCCCCCAACACACCCGCAACCCACCGTGACACCCTTCGAAGTTAACCCACTGCTCAGAGGCCTCACACAGGCAGGAAGCCAAACAAGAGGGCTTACACCAGAGTAGTAATCCCAGAAACATGCAGGATATTGTTGTCTGTGATTCGTGTGCCTGTGTGCTGTCTGTCTATGTAGGAATGCTTGTGTTACAGTGTGCTTGTGTGCTCACCAGCCAGTGTTCCTCTCACTCTCTCACTCTCTCTCCCTCCCTCCTTCCCCAAGTGTGTGCCTTTGCATCGTCCCCAGGGTTAGTGCACGATGAGACTAAGAGTTTGCCATGGAAGGGGAAGGCAGGTGGCCCTTGGGTCTTCCTTGATACTGGGACAGGTGGGTGGCCCTGTGACCCCATGGAAGGAACTGAAGATACAGAGCCCAAGGGGATTCTAGCTCTGCATCTGTTACCGCACCCAAAGGCCCAGCATCCCTCCTGGCACAGCAACAAGACTCAAGTTCCAAGTTCTAAATTCCGAGTTCCCTGGTCTCCAGCGACCCAGGAGCATCTTCCAAGGTGGCAAGCTTGCCCTTCTCTCTTCTCCGACATTGGCATTGTGGGAAGGGGCTCGAAGCCCTATTCTGACCATCACCACCAAAGCCGCTGCAGCCGCCGCCCCGCCGCCAAGCTGCCATAGACGTTGGTAATGGGCTGTGCTAGGCTGGGCTCCTTGGCAGGCTGGGGAGTGCAGCCGAATTCTCATGGGGCACGTGGGAGACAGCCAACCAAGTCTAAGGCCACACCACCCTGAACGCTGCCGATTTCGTCTGATCTCGGAAGCTAAGCAGGGTCGGGCCTGGTTCGTACTTGGATGGGAGACCGCCCGGGAATACCGGGTGCCGTAGCCTTTTTGTTTTGTGTCTCTCTCTCCTTGTGGTGGCTTACTATTCTTTTGTTTTTTATAATCCTCTCATTCTCCAAGAGAACTGGTTAGTTTCTTCCATGATTTTCCTTTTTTTTTTTTTTTTTTTGTTTTAAGTTCGAATAGAGTAGGGTTAGGCTTTGGGGAGAAAATAGGAGAAAAATAGTGTACAATATCAGCATTGTGTGCTTTAGACATGGTGCTGGAGAGGGAGTTGAGATTCCTATATCTTGATCTGTCTTTCAAGGCCTAAGGGCAGAGCACCAGCACAGGCTAGGACACCTCCACCCTTCCTCCCTGTGCATCCAGGAAACTGCCACTCCCCCAACACACCCGCAACCCACCGTGACACCCTTCGAAGTTAACCCACTGCTCAGAGGCCTCACACAGGCAGGAAGCCAAACAAGAGGGCTTACACCAGAGTAGTAATCCCAGAAACATGCAGGATATTGTTGTCTGTGTATTCGTGTGCCTGTGTGCTGTCTGTCTATGTAGGAATGCTTGTGTTACAGTGTGCTTGTGTGCTCACCAGCCAGTGTTCCTCTCACTCTCTCACTCTCTCTCCCTCCCTCCTTCCCCAAGTGTGTGCCTTTGCATCGTCCCCAGGGTTAGTGCACGATGAGACTAAGAGTTTGCCATGGAAGGGGAAGGCAGGTGGCCCTTGGGTCTTCCTTGATACTGGGACAGGTGGGTGGCCCTGTGACCCCATGGAAGGAACTGAAGATACAGAGCCCAAGGGGATTCTAGCTCTGCATCTGTTACCGCACCCAAAGGCCCAGCATCCCTCCTGGCACAGCAACAAGACTCAAGTTCCAAGTTCTAAATTCCGAGTTCCCTGGTCTCCAGCGACCCAGGAGCATCTTCCAAGGTGGCAAGCTTGCCCTTCTCTCTTCTCCGACATTGGCATTGTGGGAAGGGGCTCGAATCCCTATTCTGACCATCACTACCAAAGCCGCGGCAGCTGCCCCCCCGCCACCAAGCTGCCATAGACGGTGGTAATGAGCTGTGCTAGGCTGGGCTCCTTGGCAGGCTGGGGAGTGCAGCCGCATTCTCATGGGGCGCGTGGGAGACAGCCATCCAAGTCTAAGGCCACACCACCCTGAACGCGGCCGATTTCGTCTGATCTCGGAAGCTAAGGTGGGTCGGGCCTGGTTCGTACTTGGATGGGAGACTGCCAGGGAATACCGGGTGCCGTAGCCTTTTTGTTTTGTGTCAATCTCTCCTTGTGGTGGCTTACTATTCTTTTGTTTTTTATAATCCTCTCATTCTCCAAGAGAACTGGTTAGTTTCTTCCATGATTTTCCTTTTTTTTTTTTTTTTTTGTTTTAAGTTCGAATAGAGTAGGGTTAGGCTTTGGTGAGAAAATAGGAGAAAAATAGTGTACAATATCAGCATTGTGTGCTTTAGACATGGTGCTGGAGAGGGAGTTGAGATTCCTATATCTTGATCTGTCTTTCAAGGCCTAAGGGCAGAGCACCAGCACAGGCTAGGACACCTCCACCCTTCCTCCCTGTGCATCCAGGAAACTGCCACTCCCCCAACACACCCGCAACCCACCGTGACACCCTTCGAAGTTAACCCACTGCTCAGAGGCCTCACACAGGCAGGAAGCCAAACAAGAGGGCTTACACCAGAGTAGTAATCCCAGAAACATGCAGGATATTGTTGTCTGTGTATTCGTGTGCCTGTGTGCTGTCTGTCTATGTAGGAATGCTTGTGTTACAGTGTGCTTGTGTGCTCACCAGCCAGTGTTCCTCTCACTCTCTCACTCTCTCACCCTCCCTCCTTCCCCAAGTGTGTGCCTTTGCATAGTCCCCAGGGTTAGTGCACGATGAGACTAAGAGTTTGCCATGGAAGGGGAAGGCAGGTGGCCCTTGGGTCTTCCTTGATACTGGGACAGGTGGGTGGCCCTGTGACCCCATGGAAGGAACTGAAGATACAGAGCCCAAGGGGATTCTAGCTCTGCATCTGTTACCGCCCCCAAAGGCCCAGCTTCCCTCCTGGCACAGCAACAAGACTCAAGTTCCAAGTTCTAAATTCCGAGTTCCCTGGTCTCCAGCGACCCAGGAGCATCTTCCAAGGTGGCAAGCTTGCCCTTCTCTCATCTCCGACATTGGCATTGTGGGAAGGGGCTCGAAGCCCTTCTCTGACCATCACCACCAAAGCCGCTGCCGCCGCCGCCCTGCCGCCAAGCTGCCATAGAAGCTGGTAATGGGCTGTGCTCGGCTGAGCTCCTTGGCAGGCTGGGGAGTGCAGCCGCATTCTCATGGGGCGCGTGGAAGACAGCCGGCCAAGTCTAAGGCCACACCACCCTGAACGCACCCCATCTCGTCTGATCTCGGAAGCTAAGCAGGGTCGGGCCTGTTTCGTACTTGGATGGGAGACCGCCTGGGAATACCGGGTGCCGTAGCCTTTTTGTTTTGTGTCTCTCTCTCCTTGTGGTGGCTTACTATTCTTTTGTTTTTTATAATCCTCTCATTCTCCAAGAGAACTGGTTAGTTTCTTCCATGATTTTCCTTTTTTTTTTTTTTTTTGTTTTAAGTTCGAATAGAGTAGGGTTAGGCTTTGGGGAGAAAATAGGAGAAAAATAGTGTACAATATCAGCATTGTGTGCTTTAGACATGGTGCTGGAGAGGGAGTTGAGATTCCTATATCTTGATCTGTCTTTCAAGGCCTAAGGGCAGAGCACCAGCACAGGCTAGGACACCTCCACCCTTCCTCCCTGTGCATCCAGGAAACTGCCACTCCCCCAACACACCCGCAACCCACCGTGACACCCTTCGAAGTTAACCCACTGCTCAGAGGCCTCACACAGGCAGGAAGCCAAACAAGAGGGCTTACACCAGAGTAGTAATCCCAGAAACATGCAGGATATTGTTGTCTGTGTATTCGTGTGCCTGTGTGCTGTCTGTCTATGTAGGAATGCTTGTGTTACAGTGTGCTTGTGTGCTCACCAGCCAGTGTTCCTCTCACTCTCTCACTCTCTCTCCCTCCCTCCTTCCCCAAGTGTGTGCCTTTGCATCGTCCCCAGGGTTAGTGCACGATGAACTAAGAGTTTGCCATGGAAGGGGAAGGCAGGTGGCCCTTGGGTCTTCCTTGATACTGGGACAGGTGGGTGTCCCTGTGACCCCATGGAAGGAACTGAAGATACAAAGCCCAAGGGGATTCTAGCTCTGCATCTGTTACCGCACCCAAAGGCCCAGCATCCCTCCTGGCACAGCAACAAGACTCAAGTTCCAAGATCAAAATTCCGAGTTCCCTGGTCTCCAGCGACCCAGGAGCATCTTCCAAGGTGGCAAGCTTGCCCTTCTCTCTTCTCCAACATTGGCATTGTGGGAAGGGGCTCGAAGCCCTATTCTGACCATCACCACCAAAGCCGCTGCAGCCGCCGCCCCGCCGCCAAGCTGCCATAGACGCTGGTAATGGGCTGTGCTCGGCTGGGCTCCTTGGCAGGCTGGGGAGTGCAGCCGCATTCTCATGGGGCGCGAGGGAGACAGCCGCCCAAGTCTAAGGCCACACCACCCTGAACGCGCCCGATCTCGTCTGATCTCGGAAGCTAAGCAGGGTCGGGCCTGGTTCGTACTTGGATGGGAGACCGCCTGGGAATACCGGGTGCCGTAGCCTTTTTGTTTTGTGTCACTCTCTCCTTGTGGTGGCTTACTATTCTTTTGTTTTTTATAATCCTCTCATTCTCCAAGAGAACTGGTTAGTTTCTTCCATGATTTTCCTTTTTTTTTTTTTTTTTTTTGTTTTAAGTTCGAATAGAGTAGGGTTAGGCTTTGGTGAGAAAATAGGAGAAAAATAGTGTACAATATCAGCATTGTGTGCTTTAGACATGGTGCTGGAGAGGGAGTTGAGATTCCTATATCTTGATCTGTCTTTCAAGGCCTAAGGGCAGAGCACCAGCACAGGCTAGGACACCTCCACCCTTCCTCCCTGTGCACCCAGGAAACTGCCACTCCCCCCAACACACCCGCAACCCACCATGACACCCTTCGAAGTTAACCCACTGCTCAGAGGCCTCACACAGGCAGGAAGCCAAACAAGAGGGCTTACACCAGAGTAGTAATCCCAGAAACATGCAGGATATTGTTGTCTGTGTATTCGTGTGCCTGTGTGCTGTTTGTCTATGTAGGAATGCTTGTGTTACAGTGTGCTTGTGTGCTCACCAGCCAGTGTTCCTCTCACTCTCTCACTCTCTCTCCCTCCCTCCTTCCCCAAGTGTGTGCCTTTGCATCGTCCCCAGGGTTAGTGCACGATGAGACTAAGAGTTTGCCATGGAAGGGGAAGGCAGGTGGCCCTTGGGTCTTCCTTGATACTGGGACAGGTGGGTGGCCCTGTGACCCCATGGAAGGAACTGAAGATACAGAGCCCAAGGGGATTCTAGCTCTGCAGCTGTTACCGCACCCAAAGGCCCAGCATCCCTTCTGGCACAGCAACAAAACTCAAGTTCCAAGTTCTAAATTCCGAGTTCCCTGGTCTCCAGCGACCCAGGAGCATCTTCCAAGGTGTCAAGCTTGCCCTTCTCTCTTCTCCGACATTGGCATTTTGGGAAGGGGCTCGAAGCCCTATTCTGACCATCACCACCAAAGCCGCGGCAGCCGCCACCCCCCGCCACCAAGCTGCCATAGACGGTGGTAATGAGCTGTGCTAGGCTGTGCTCCTTGGCAGGCTGGGGAGTGCAGCCGCATTCTCATGGGGCGTGTGGGAGACAGCCATCCAAGTCTAAGGCCACACCACCCTGAACGCGGCCGATTTCGTCTGATCTCGGAAGCTAAGGTGGGTCGGGCCTGGTTCGTACTTGGATGGGAGACTGCCAGGGAATACCGGGTGCCGTAGCCTTTTTGTTTTGTGTCAATCTCTCCTTGTGGTGGCTTACTATTCTTTTGTTTTTTATAATCCTCTCATTCTCCAAGAGAACTGGTTAGTTTCTTCCATGATTTTCCTTTTTTTTTTTTTTTTTTTTGTTTTAAGTTCGAATAGAGTAGGGTTAGGTATTGGTGAGAAAATAGGAGAAAAATAGTGTACAATATCAGCATTGTGTGCTTTAGACATGGTGCTGGAGAGGGAGTTGAGATTCCTATATCTTGATCTGTCTTTCAAGGCCTAAGGGCAGAGCACCAGCACAGGCTAGGACACCTCCACCCTTCCTCCCTGTGCATCCAGGAAACTGCCACTCCCCCCAACACACCCGCAACCCACCGTGACACCCTTCGAAGTTAACCCACTGCTCAGAGGCCTCACACAGGCAGGAAGCCAAACAAGAGGGCTTACACCAGAGTAGTAATCCCAGAAACATGCAGGATATTGTTGTCTGTGTATTTGTGTGCCTGTGTGCTCTTTGTCTATGTAGGAATGCTTGTGTTACAGTGTGCTTGTGTGCTCACCAGCCAGTGTTCCTCTCACTCTCTCACTCTCTCTCCCTCCCTCCTTCCCCAAGTGTGTGCCTTTGCATCGTCCCCAGGGTTAGTGCACGATGAGACTAAGAGTTTGCCATGGAAGGGGAAGGCAGGTGGCCCTTGGGTCTTCCTTGATACTGGGACAGGTGGGTGGCCCTGTGACCCCATGGAAGGAACTGAAGATACAGAGCCCAAGGGGATTCTAGCTCTGCATCTGTTACCGCACCCAAAGGCCCAGCATCCCTTCTGGCACAGCAACAAGACTCAAGTTCCAAGTTCTAAATTCCGAGTTCCCTGGTCTCCAGCGACCCAGGAGCATCTTCCAAGGTGTCAAGCTTGCCCTTCTCTCATCTCCGACATGGGCATTGTGGGAAGGGGCTCGAAGTTCTTCTCTGACCATCACCACCAAAGCCGCTGCAGCCGCCGCCCTGCCGCAAAGCTGCCATAGAAGCTGGTAATGGGCTGTGCTCGGCTGAGCTCCTTGGCAGGATGGGGAGTGCAGCCGCATTCTCATGGGGCGCGTGGAAGACAGCCGGCCAAGTCTAAGGCCACACCACCCTGAACGCACCCCATCTCGTCTGATCTCGGAAGCTAAGCAGGGTCGGGCCTGTTTCGTACTTGGATGGGAGACCGCCCGGGAATACCGGGTGCCGTAGCCTTTTTGTTTTGAGTCTCTCTCTCCTTGTGTTGCCTTACTATTCTTTTGTTTTTTATAATCCTCTCATTCTCCAAGAGAACTGGTTAGTTTCTTCCATGATTTTCCTTTTTTTTTTTTTTTTTTTTGTTTTAAGTTCGAATAGAGTAGGGTTAGGCTTTGGGGAGAAAATAGGAGAAAAATAGTGTACAATATCAGCATTGTGTTCTTTAGACATGGTGCTGGAGAGGGAGTTGAGATTCCTATATGTTGATCTGTCTTTCAAAACCTAAGGGCAGAGCACCAGCACAGGCTAGGACACCTCTACCCTTCCTCCCTGTGCATCCAGGAATCTGCAACTCCCCCAACACACCCGCAACCCACCGTGACACCCTTCGAAGTTAACCCACTGCTCAGAGGCCTCACACAGGCAGGAAGCCAAACAAGAGGGCTTACACCAGAGTAGTAATCCCAGAAACATGCAGGATATTGTTGTCTGTGATTCGTGTGCCTGTGTGCTGTCTGTCTATGTAGGAATGCTTGTGTTACAGTGTGCTTGTGTGCTCAACAGCCAGTGTTCCTCTCACTCTCACACTCTCCCTCCCTCCCTCCTTCCCCAAGTGTGTGCCTTTGCATAGGTCCCAGGGTTAGTGCACGATGAGACTAAGATTTGGCCATGGAAGGGGAAGGCAGGTGGCCCTTGGGTCTTCCTTGATACTGGGACAGGTGGGTGGCCCTGTGACCCCATGGAAGGAACTGAAGATACAGAGCCCAAGGGGATTCTAGCTCTGCATCTGTTACCGCACCCAAAGGCCCAGCATCCCTCCTGGCACAGCAACAAGACTCAAGTTCCAAGTTCTAAATTCCGAGTTCCCTGGTCTCCAGCGACCCAGGAGCATCTTCCAAGGTGGCAAGCTTGCCCTTCTCTCTTCTCGGACATTGGCATTGTGGGAAGGGGCTCGAAGCCCTATTCTGACCATCACCACCAAAGCCGCTGCAGCCGCCGCCCCGCCGCCAAGCTGCCATAGACGTTGGTAATGGGCTGTGCTAGGCTGGGCTCCTTGGCAGGCTGGGGAGTGCAGCCGAATTCTCATGGGGCACGTGGGAGACAGCCAACCAAGTCTAAGGCCACACCACCCTGAACGCGCCCGATCACGTCTGATCTCGGAAGATAAGCAGGGTCGGGCCTGGTTCGTACTTGGATGGGAGACCTCTTGGGAATACCGGGTGCCTTAGCCTTTTTGTTTTGTGTCTCTCTCTCCTTGTGGTGGCTTACTATTCTTTTGTTTTTTATAATCCTCTCATTCTCCAAGAGAACTGGTTAGTTTCTTCCATGATTTTCCTTTTTTTTTTTTTTTGTTTTAAGTTCGAATAGAGTAGGGTTAGGTATTGGTGAGAAAATAGGAGAAAAATAGTGTACAATATCAGCATTGTGTGCTTTAGACATAGTGCTGGAGAGGGAGTTGAGATTCCTATATCTTGATCTGTCTTTCAAGGCCTAAGGGCAGAGCACCAGCACAGGCTAGGACACCTCCACCCTTCCTCCCTGTGCATCCAGGAAACTGCCACTCCCCCCAACACACCCGCAACCCACCGTGACACCCTTCGAAGTTAACCCACTGCTCAGAGGCCTCACACAGGCAGGAAGCCAAACAAGAGGGCTTACACCAGAGTAGTAATCCCAGAAACATGCAGGATATTGTTGTCTGTGTATTCGTGTGCCTGTGTGCTGTCTGTCTATGTAGGAATGCTTGTGTTACAGTGTGCTTGTGTGCTCACCAGCCAGTGTTCCTCTCACTCTCTCACTCTCTCTCCCTCCATCCTTCCCCAAGTGTGTGCCTTTGCATAGTCCCCAGGGTTAGTGCACGATGAGACTAAGAGTTTGCCATGGAAGGGGAAGGCAGGTGGCCCTTGGGTCTTCCTTGATACTGGGACAGGTGGGTGGCCCTGTGACCCCATGGAAGGAACTGAAGATACAGAGCCCAAGGGGATTCTAGCTCTGCATCTGTTACCGCCCCCAAAGGCCCAGCATCCCTCCTGGCACAGCAACAAGACTCAAGTTCCAAGTTCTAAATTCCGAGTTCCCTGGTCTCCAGCGACCCAGGAGCATCTTCCAAGGTGGCAAGCTTGCCCTTCTCTCTTCTCCGACATTGGCATTGTGGGAAGGGGCTTGAAGCCCTTCTCTGACCATCACCACCAAAGCCGCTGCAGTCGCCGCCCCGCCGCCAAGCTGCCATAGAAGCTGGTAATGGGCTGTGCTCGGCTGGGCTCCTTGGCAGGCTGGGGAGTGCAGCCGCATTCTCATGGGGCGCCTGGGAGACAGCCGCCCAAGTCTAAGGCCACACCACCCTGAACGCGCCCGATCTCGTCTGATCTCGGAAGCTAAGCAGGGTCGGGCCTGATTCGTACTTGGATGGGAGACCTCTTGGGAATACCGGGTGCCGTAGCCTTTTTGTTTTGTGTCAATCTCTCCTTGTGGTGGCTTACTATTCTTTTTTTTTTCTATAATCCTCTCATTCTCTAAGAGAATTGGTTAGTATCTTCCATGATTTTCCTTTTTTTTTTTTTTTTTTTTTTTTTTTAAGTCCGAATAGAGTAGGGTTAGGCTTTGGGGAGAAAATAGGAGAAAAATAGTGTACAATATCAGCATTGTGTGCTTTAGACATGGTGCTGGAGAGGGAGTTGAGATTCCTATATCTTGATCTGTTCTTCAAGGCCTAAGGGCAGAGCACCTCCACAGGCTAGGACACCTCCACCCTTCCTCCCTGTGCACCCAGGAAACTGCCACTCCCCCAACACACCCGCAACCCACCATGACACCCTTCGAAGTTAACCCACTGCTCAGAGGCCTCACACAGGCAGGAAGCCAAACAAGAGGGCTTACACCAGAGTAGTAATCCCAGAAACATGCAGGATATTGTTGTCTGTGTATTCGTGTGCCTGTGTGCTGTCTGTCTATGTAGGAATGCTTGTGTTACAGTGTGCTTGTGTGCTCACCAGCCAGTGTTCCTCTCACTCTCTCTCTCTCTCTCCCTCCCTCCTTCCCCAAGTGTGTGCCTTTGCATAGTCCCCAGGGTTAGTGCACGATGAGACTAAGAGTTGGCCATGGAAGTGGAAGGCAGGTGGCCCTTGGGTCTTCCTTGATACTGGGACAGGTGGGTGGCCCTGTGACCCCATGGAAGGAACTGAAGATACAGAGCCCAAGGGGATTCTAGCTCTGCATCTGTTTCCGCACCCAAAGGCCCAGCATCCCTCCTGGCACAGCAACAAGACTCAAGTTCCAAGTTCTAAATTCCGAGTTCCCTGGTCTCCAGCGACCCAGGAGCATCTTCCAAGGTGGCAAGCTTGCCCTTCTCTCTTCTCCGACATTGGCATTGTGGGAAGGGGCTCGAAGCCCTATTCTGACCATCACCACCAAAGCCGCGGCAGCCGCCGCCCCGCCGCCAAGCTGCCATAGACGGTGGTAATGGGCTGTGCTAGGCTGGGCTCCTTGGCAGGCTGGGGAGTGCAGCCGCATTCTCATGGGGCGCGTGGGAGACAGCCATCCAAGTCTAAGGCCACACCACCCTGAACGCGCCCGATTTCGTCTGATCTCGGAAGCTAAGGTGGGTCGGGCCTGGTTCGTACTTGGATGGGAGACTGCCAGGGAATACCGGGTGCCGTAGCCTTTTTGTTTTGTGTCAATCTCTCCTTGTGGTGGCTTACTATTCTTTTGTTTTTTATAATCCTCTCATTCTCCAAGAGAACTGGTTAGTTTCTTCCATGATTTTCCTTTTTTTTTTTTTTTTTTTTGTTTTAAGTTCGAATAGAGTAGGGTTAGGCTTTGGGGAGAAAATAGGAGAAAAATAGTGTACAATATCAGCATTGTGTGCTTTAGACATGGTGCTGGAGAGGGAGTTGAGATTCCTATATCTTGATCTGTCTTTCAAGGCCTAAGGGCAGAGCACCAGCACAGGCTAGGACACCTCCACCCTTCCTCCCTGTGCATCCAGGAAACTGCCACACCCCCAACACACCCGCAACCCACCATGACACCCTTCGAAGTTAACCCACTGCTCAGAGGCCTCACACAGGCAGGAAGCCAAACAAGAGGGCTTACACCAGAGTAGTAATCCCAGAAACATGCAGGATATTGTTGTCTGTGTATTTGTGTGCCTGTGTGCTCTCGGTCTATGTAGGAATGCTTGTGTTACAATGTGCTTGTGTGCTAACCAGCCAGTGTTCCTCTCACTCTCTCTCTCTCTTTCCCTCCCTCCTTCCACAAGTGTGTGCCTTTGCATAGTCCCCAGGGTTAGTGCAAGATGAGACTAAGAGTTGGCCATGGAAGGGGAAGGCAGGTGGCCCTTGGGTCTTCCTTGATACTGGGACAGGTGGGTGGCCCTGTGACCCCATGGAAGGAACTGAAGATACAGAGCCCAAGGGGATTCTAGCTCTGCATCTGTTACCGCCCCCAAAGGCCCAGCTTCCCTCCTGGCACAGCAACAAGACTCAAGTTCCAAGTTCTAAATTCCGAGTTCCTTGGTTTCAAGCGACCCAGGAGCATCTTCCAAGGTGGCAAGCTTGCCCTTCTCTCTTCTCCGACATTGGCATTGTGGGAAGGGGCTTGAAGCCCTTCTCTGACCATCACCACCAAAGCCGCTGCAGTCGCCGCCCCGCCGCCAAGCTGCCATAGATGCTGGTAATGGGCTGTGCTCGGCTGGGCTCCTTGACAGGCTGGGGAGTGCAGCCGCATTCTCATGGGGTGCCTGGAACACAGCCGCCCAAGTCTAAGGCCACACCACCCTGAACGCGCCCGATCTCGTCTGATCTCGGAAGCTAAGCAGGGTCGGGCCTGGTTCGTACTTGGATGGGAGACCACTTGAGAATACCGGGTGCCGTAGCCTTTTTGTTTTGTGTCAATCTCTCTTTGTGGTGACTTACTATTCTTTTGTTTTTTATAATCCTCTCATTCTCCAAGAGAACTGGTTAGTTTCTTCCATGATTTTCCTTTTTTTTTTTTTTTAAGTCCGAATAGAGTAGGGTTAGGCTTGGGGGAGAAAATGGGAGAAAAATAGTGTACAATATCAGCATTGTGTGCTTTACACATGGTGCTGGAGAGGGAGTTGAGATTCCTATATCTTGATCTGTTCTTCAAGGCCTAAGGGCAGAGCAACTCCACAGGCTAGGACACCTCCTCACTTCCTCCCTGTGCACCCAGGAAACTGCCACTCCCCCAACAAACCCGCAACCCACCATGACACCCTTTGAAGTTAACCCACTGCTCAGAGGCCTCACACAGGCAGGAAGCCAACCAAGAGGGCTTACAACGGAGTAGTGATCCCAGAAACATACAGGATATTGTTGTCTGTGTATTCGTGTGCCTGTGTGCTGTCTGTCTATGTAGGAATTCTTGTGTTACAGTGTGCTTGTGTGCTCACCAGCCAGTTTTCCTCTCACTCTCTCTCTCTCTCTCCCTCCCTCCTTCCACAAGTGTGTGCCTTTGCATAGTCCCCAGGGTTAGTGCACGATGAGACTAAGAGTTTGCCATGGAAGGGGAAGGCAGGTGGCCCTTGGGTCTTCCTTGATACTGGGACAGGTGGGTGGCCCTGTGGCCCCATGGAAGGAACTGAAGATACAGAGCCCAAGGGGATTCTAGCTCTGCATCTGTTACCGCCCCCAAAGGCCCAGCTTCCCTCCTGGCACAGCAACAAGACTCAAGTTCCAAGTTCTAAATTCCGAGTTCCCTGGTCTCCAGCGACCCAGGAGCATCTTCCAAGGTGGCAAGCTTGCCCTTCTCTCATCTCCGACATGGGCATTGTGGGAAGGGGCTCGAAGCCCTTCTCTGACCATCACCACCAAAGCCGCTGCAGCCGCAGCCCCGCCGCCAAGCTCCCATAGAAGCGGGTAATATGCTGTGCTTGGCTGAGCTCCTTGGCAGGCTGGGGAGTGCAGCCGCATTCTCATGGGGTGCCTGGGAGACAGCCGCCCATGTCTAAGGCCACACCACCCTGAACGCGCCCGATCTCGTCTGATCTCGGAAGCTAAGCAGGGTCGGGCCTGGTTCGTACTTGGATGGGAGACCGCTTGAGAATACCGGGTGCCATAGCCTTTTTGTTTTGTGTCAGTCTCTCCTTGTGGTGGCTTACTATTCTTTTCTTTTTTATAATCCTCTCATTCTCTAAGAGAATTGGTTAGTTTCTTCCATGATTTTCCTGTTTTTTTTTTTTTTTTTTAAGTTCGAATAGAGTAGGGTTAGGTATTGGTGAGAAAATAGGAGAAAAATAGTGTACAATATCAGCATTGTGTGCTTTAGACATGGTGCTGGAGAGGGAGTTGAGATTCCTATATCTTGATCTGTCTTTCAAGGCCTAAGGGCAGAGCACCAGCACAGGCTAGGACACCTCCACCAATCCTCCCTGTGCATCCAGGAATCTGCCACTCCCCCAACACACCCGCAACCCACCGTGACACCCTTCGAAATTAACCCACTGCTCAGTGGCCTCACACAGGCAGGAAGCCAAACAAGAGGGCTTACACCAGAGTAGTAATCCCAGAAACATGCAGGATATTGTTGTCTGTGTATTCGTGTGCCTGTGTGCTGTCTGTCTATGTAGGAATGCTTGTGTTACAGTGTGCTTGTGTGCTCACCAGCCAGTGTTCCTCTCACTCTCTCACTCTCTCTCCCTCCCTCCTTCCCCAAGTGTGTGCCTTTGCATAGTCCCCAGGGTTAGTGCACGATGAGACTAAGAGTTTGCCATGGAAGGGGAAGGCAGGTGGCCCTTGGGTCTTCCTTGATACTGGGACAGGTGGGTGGCCCTGTGACCCCATGGAAGGAACTGAAGATACAGAGCCCAAGGGGATTCTAGCTCCGCATCTGTTTCCGCACCCAAAGGCCCAGCTTCCCTCCTGGCACAGCAACAAGACTCAAGTTCCAAGTTCTAAATTCCGAGTTCCCTGGTCTCCAGCGACCCAGGAGCATCTTCCAAGGTGGCAAGCTTGCCCTTCTCTCTTCTCCGACATTGGCATTGTGGGAAGGGGCTCGAAGCCCTATTCTGACCATCACCACCAAAGCCGCTGCAGCCGCCCCCGCCGCCAAGCTGCCATAGACGGTGGTAATGAGCTGTGCTAGGCTGGGCTCCTTGGCAGGCTGGGGAGTGCAGCCGCATTCTCATGGGGCGCGTGGGAGACAGCCATCCAAGTCTAAGGCCACACCAACCTGAACGCGGCCGATTTCGTCTGATCTCGGAAGCTAAGGTGGGTCGGGCCTGGTTCGTACTTGGATGGGAGACTGCCAGGGAATACCGGGTGCCGTAGCCTTTTTGTTTTGTGTCAATCTCTCCTTGTGGTGGCTTACTATTCTTTTGTTTTTTATAATCCTCTCATTCTCCAAGAGAACTGGTTAGTTTCTTCCATGATTTTACTTTTTTTTTTTTTTTTTTGTTTTAAGTTCGAATAGAGTAGGGTTAGGCTTTGGGGAGAAAATAGGAGAAAAATAGTGTACAATATCAGCATTGTGTGCTTTAGACATTGTGCTGGAGAGGGAGTTGAGATTCCTATATCTTGATCTGTCTTTCAAAACCTAAGGGAAGAGCACCAGCACAGGCTAGGACACCTCCACCCTTCCTCCCTCTGCATCCAGGAAACTGCAACTCCCCCAACACACCCGCAACCCACCGTGACACCCTTCGAAGTTAACCCACTGCTCAGAGGCCTCACACAGGCAGGAAGCCAAACAAGAGGGCTTACACCAGAGTAGTAATCCCAGAAACATGCAGGATATTGTTGTCTGTGTATTCGTGTGCCTGTGTGCTGTTTGTCTATGTAGGAATGCTTGTGTTACAGTGTGCTTGTGTGCTCACCAGCCAGTGTTCCTCTCACTCTCTCTCTCTCTCTCCCTCCCTCCTTCCCCAAGTGTGTGCCTTTGCATCGTCCCCAGGGTTAGTGCACGATGAGACTAAGAGTTTGCCATGGAAGGGGAAGGCAGGTGGCCCTTGGGTCTTCCTTGATACTGGGACAGGTGGGTGGCCCTGTGACCCCATGGAAGGAACTGAAGATACAGAGCCCAAGGGGATTCTAGCTCTGCATCTGTTACCGCACCCAAAGGCCCAGCATCCCTCCTGGCACAGCAAGAAGACTCAAATTCCAAGTTCTAAATTCCGAGTTCCCTGGTCTCCAGTGACCCAGGAGCATCTTCCAAGGTGGCAAGCTTGCCCTTCTCTCTTCTCCGACATTGGCATTGTGGGAAGGGGCTCGAAGCCCTATTCTGACCATCACCACCAAAGCTGCGGCAGCCGCCCCCCCGCCACCAAGCTGCCATAGACGGTCGTAATGGGCTGTGCTAGGCTGGGCTCCTTGGCAGGCTGGGGAGTGCAGCCGCATTCTCATGGGGCGCCTGGGAGACAGCCATCCAAGTCTAAGGCCACACCACCCTGAACGCGGCCGATTTCGTCTGATCTCGGAAGCTAAGGTGGGTCGGGCCTGGTTCGTACTTGGATGGGAGACTGCCAGGGAATACCGGGTGCCGTAGCCTTTATGTTTTGTGTCAATCTCTCCTTGTGGTGGCTTACTATTCTTTTGTATTTTATAATCCTCTCATTCTCCAAGAGAACTGGTTAGTTTCTTCCATGATTTTCCTTTTTTTTTTTTTTTTTTTGTTTTAAGTTCGAATAGAGTAGTGTTAGGCTGTGGGGAGAAAATAGGAGAAAAATAGTGTACAATATCAGCATTGTGTGCTTTAGACATGGTGCTGGAGAGGGAGTTGAGATTCCTATATCTTGATCTGTCTTTCAAGGCCTAAGGGCAGAGCACCAGCACAGGCTAGGACACCTCCACCCTTCCTCCCTCTGCATCCAGGAAACTGCCACTCCCCCAACACACCCGCAACCCACCATGACACCCTTCGAAGTTAACCCACTGCTCAGAGGCCTCACACAGGCAGGAAGCCAAACAAGAGGGCTTACACCATAGTAGTAATCCCAGAAACATGCAGGATATTGTTGTCTGTGTATTTGTGTGCCTGTGTGCTCTCGGTCTATGTAGGAATGCTTGTGTTACAGTGTGCTTGTGTGCTCACCAGCCAGTGTTCCTCTCACTCTCTCTCTCTCTCTCCCTCCCTCCTTCCCCAAGTGTGTGCCTTTGCATAGTCCCCAGGGTTAGTGCACGATGAGACTAAGATTTGGCCATGGAAGGGGAAGGCAGGTGGACCTTGGGTCTTCCTTGATACTGGGACAGGTGGGTGGCCCTGTGACCCCATGGAAGGAACTGTAGATACAGAGCCCAATGGGATTCTAGGTCCGCAACTTTTACCGCCCCCAAAGGCCCAGCTTCCCTCCTGGCACAGCAACAAGCCCCAAGTTCCAAGTTCTAAATTCCGAGGTCCCTGGTCTCCAGCGACCCAGGAACATCTTCCAAGGTGGCAAGCTTGCCCTTCTCTCATCTCCGACATGGGCATTGTGGGAAGGGGCTCGAAGTTCTTCTCTGACCATCACCACCAAAGCCGCTGCAGCCGCCGCCCTGCCGCCAAGCTGCCATAGAAGCTGGTAATGGGCTGTGCTCGGCTGAGCTCCTTGGCAGGCTGTGGAGTGCAGCCGCATTCTCATGGGGCGCGTGGAAGACAGCCGGCCAAGTCTAAGGCCACACCACCCTGAACGCACCCGATCTCGTCTGATCTCGGAAGCTAAGCAGGGTCGAGCCTGTTTCGTACTTGGATGGGAGACCGCCCGGGAATACCGGGTGCCGTAGCCTTTTTGTTTTGTGTCACTCTCTCCTTGTGTTGGCTTACTATTCTTTTGTTTTTTATAATCCTCTCATTCTCCAAGAGAACTGGTTAGTTTCTTCCATGATTTTCCTTTTTTTTTTTTTTTTGTTTTAAGTTCGAATAGAGTAGGGTTAGGCTTTGGGGAGAAAATAGGAGAAAAATAGTGTACAATATCAGCATTGTGTGCTTTAGACATGGTGCTGGAGAGGGAGTTGAGATTCCTATATCTTGATCTGTCTTTCAAAACCTAAGGGCAGAGCACTAGCACAGGCTAGGACACCTCCACCCTTCCTCCCTGTGCATCCAGGAAACTGCAACTCCCCCAACACACCCGCAACCCACCGTGACACCCTTCGAAGTTAACCCACTGCTCTTAGGCCTCACACAGGCAGGAAGCCAAACAAGAGGGCTTACACCAGAGTAGTAATCCCAGAAACATGCAGGATATTGTTGTCTGTGATTCGTGTGCCTGTGTGCTGTCTGTCTATGTAGGAATGCTTGTGTTACAGTGTGCTTGTGTGCTCACCAGCCAGTGTTCCTCTCACTCTCACACTCTCCCTCCCTCCCTCCTTCCCCAAGTGTTTGCCTTTGCATAGTCCCCAGGGTTAGTGCACGATGAGACTAAGATTTGGCCATGGAAGGGGAAGGCAGGTGGCCCTTGGGTCTTCCTTGATACTGGGACAGGTGAGTGTCCCTGTGACCCCATGGAAGGAACTGAAGATACAGAGCCCAAGGGGATTCTAGCTCTGCATCTGTTACCGCCCCCAAAGGCCCAGCTTCCCTCCTGGCACAGCAACAAGACTCAAGTTCCAAGTTCTAAATTCCGAATTCCCTGGTTTCCAGCGACCCAGGAAATGTTCCAAGGTGGCAAGCTTGCCCTTCTCTCATCTCCGACATGGGCATTGTGGGAAGGGGCTCGAAGTTCTTCTCTGACCATCACCACCAAACCCGCTGCCGCCGCCGCCCCGCCGCCAAGCTGCCATAGAAGCTGGTAATGGGCTGTGCTCGGCTGGGCTCCTTGACAGGCTGGGGAGTGCAGCCGCATTCTCATGGGGTGCCTGGGAGACAGCCGCCCAAGTCTAAGGCCACACCACCCTGAACGCACCCGATCTCGTCTGATCTCGGAAGCTAAGCAGGGTCGGGCCTGTTTCGTACTTGGATGGGAGACTGCCAGGGAATACCGGGTGCCGTAGCCTTTTTGTTTTGTGTCAATCTCTCCTTGTGGTGGCTTACTATTCTTTTGTTTTTTATAATCCTCTCATTCTCCAAGAGAACTGGTTAGTTTCTTCCATGATTTTCCTTTTTTTTTTTTTTTTTTTGTTTTAAGTTCGAATAGAGTAGGGTTAGGCTTTGGGGAGAAAATAGGAGAAAAATAGTGTACAATATCAGCATTGTGTGCTTTAGACATTGTGCTGGAGAGGGAGTTGAGATTCCTATATCTTGATCTGTCTTTCAAGGCCTAAGGGCAGAGCACCAGCACAGGCTAGGTCACCTCCACCCTTCCTCCCTGTGCATCCAGGAAACTGCCACACCCCCAACACACCCGCAACCCACCATGACACCCTTCGAATTTAACCCACTGCTCAGAGGCCTCACACAGGCAGGAAGCCAAACAAGAGGGCTTACACCAGAGTAGTAATCCCAGAAACATGCAGGATATTGTTGTCTGTGATTCGTGTGCCTGTGTGCTGTCTGTCTATGAAGGAATGCTTGTGTTACAGTGTGCTTGTGTGCTCACCAGCCAGTGTTCCTCTCACTCTCACACTCTCCCTCCCTCCACCCTTCCCCAAATGTTTGCCTTTGCATAGTCCCCAGGGTTAGTGCACGATGAGACTAAGATTTGGCCATGGAAGGGGAAGGCAGGTGGCCCTTGGGTCTTCCTTGATACTGGGACAGGTGAGTGTCCCTGTGACCCCATGGAAGGAACTGAAGATACAGAGCCCAAGGGGATTCTAGCTCTGCATCTGTTACCGCCCCCAAAGGCCCAGCTTCCCTCCTGGCACAGCAACAAGACTCAAGTTCCAAGTTCTAAATTCCGAATTCCCTGGTTTCCAGCGACCCAGGAAATGTTCCAAGGTGGCAAGCTTGCCCTTCTCTCATCTCCGACATGGGCATTGTGGGAAGGGGCTCGAAGTTCTTCTCTGACCATCACCACCAAACCCGCTGCTGCCGCCGCCCCGCGGCCAAGCTGCCATAGAAGCTGGTAATGGGCTGTGCTCGGCTGGGCTCCTTGACAGGCTGGGGAGTGCAGCCGCATTCTCATGGGGTGCCTGGGAGACAGCCGCCCAAGTCTAAGGCCACACCACCCTGAACGTGGCCGATTTCGTCTGATCTCTGAAGCTAAGGTGGGTCGGGCCTGGTTCTTACTTGGATGGGAGACTGCCAGGGAATACCGGGTGCCGTAGCCTTTTTGTTTTGTGTCAATCTCTCCTTGTGGTGGCTTACTATTCTTTTGTTTTTTATAATCCTCTCATTCTCCAAGAGAACTGGTTAGTTTCTTCCATGATTTTCCTTTTTTTTTTTTTTTTTTTTGTTTTAAGTTCGAATAGAGTAGGGTTAGGCTTTGGGGAGAAAATAGGAGAAAAATAGTGTACAATATCAGCATTGTGTGCTTTAGACATTGTGCTGGAGAGGGAGTTGAGATTCCTATATCTTGATCTGTCTTTCAAGGCCTAAGGGCAGAGCACCAGCACAGGCTAGGTCACCTCCACCCTTCCTCCCTGTGCATCCAGGAAACTGCCACTCCCCCAACACACCCGCAACCCACCATGACACCCTTCGAAGTTAACCCACTGCTCAGAGGCCTCACACAGGCAGGAAGCCAAACAAGAGGGCTTACACCAGAGTAGTAATCCCAGAAACATGCAGGATATTGTTGTCTGTGTATTTGTGTGCCTGTGTGCTCTCGGTCTATGTAGGAATGCTTGTGTTACAATGTGCTTGTGTGCTAACCAGCCAGTGTTCCTCTCACTCTCTCTCTCTCTCTCCCTCCCTCCTTCCCCAAGTGTGTGCCTTTGCATAGTCCCCAGGGTTACACGATGAGACTAATTCCATGGAAGGGGAAGGATTCCCTTGACTGGACAGGTGGTGGCCCTGTGACCCCATGGAAGGAACTAAAGACCCAAAGGCCCCCCCCAAAGGCCCAGCTTCCCTCCTGGCACAGCAACAAGACCCAAGTTCCAAGTTCTAAATTCCGAGTTCCCTGGTCACCAGCGACCCAGGAGCATCTTCCAAGGTGGCAAGCTTGCCCTTCTCTCTTCTCCGACATTGGCATTGTGGGAAGGGGCTCGAAGCCCTATTCTGACCATCACCACCAAAGCCGCTGCAGCCGCCGCCCCGCCGCCAAGCTGCCATAGATGCTGGTAATGGGCTGTGCTCGGCTGGGCTCCTTGACAGGCTGGGGAGTGCAGCCGCATTCTCATGGGGTGCCTGGGACACAGCCGCCCAAGTCTAAGGCCACACCACCCTGAACGCGCCCGATCTCGTCTGATCTCGGAAGCTAAGCAGGGTCGGGCCTGATTCGTACTTGGATGGGAGACCTCTTGGGAATACCGGGTGCCGTAGCCTTTTTGTTTTGTGTCAATCTCTCCTTGTGGTGGCTTACTATTCTTTTTTTTTTCTATAATCCTCTCATTCTCTAAGAGAATTGGTTAGTATCTTCCATGATTTTCCTGTTTTTTTTTTTTTTTTTTTTTTTTTTAAGTCCGAATAGAGTAGGGTTAGGCTTGGGGGAGAAAATGGGAGAAAAATAGTGTACAATATCAGCATTGTGTGCTTTACACATGGTGCTGGAGAGGGAGTTGAGATTCCTATATCTTGATCTGTTCTTCAAGGCCTAAGGGCAGAGCACCTCCACAGGCTAGGACACCTCCACCCTTCCTCCCTGTGCACCCAGGAAACTGCCAATCCCCAACAAACCCGCAACCCACCATGACACCCTTTGAAGTTAACCCACTGCTCAGAGGCCTCACACAGGCAGGAAGCCAACCAAGAGGGCTTACAACGGAGTAGTGATCCCAGAAACATACAGCATATTGTTGTCTGTGTATTCGTGTGCCTGTGTGCTCTCTGTCTATGTAGGAATGCTTGTGTTACAGTGTGCTTGTGTGCTCACCAGCCAGTGTTCCTCTCACTCTCTCTCTCTCTCTCTCCCTCCCTCCTTCCACAAGTGTGTGCCTTTGCATAGTCCCCAGGGTTAGTGCACGATGAGACTAAGAGTTGGCCATGGAAGGGGAAGGCAGGTGGCCCTTGGGTCTTCCTTGATACTGGGACAGGTGGGTGGCCCTGTGACCCCATGGAAGGAACTGTAGATACAGAGCCCAAGGGGATTCTAGCTCTGCAACTGTTACCGCCCCCAAAGGCCCAGCTTCCCTCCTGGCACAGCAACAAGACTCAAGTTCCAAGTTCTAAATTCCGAGTTCCCTGGTCTCCAGCGACCCAGGAGCATCTTCCAAGGTGGCAAGCTTGCCCTTCTCTCTTCTCCGACATTGGCATTGTGGGAAGGGGCTCGAAGCCCTTCTCTGACCATCACCACCAAAGCCGCTGCAGCCGCCGCCCCGCCGCCAAGCTGCCATAGACGCTGGTAATGGGCTGTGCTCGGCTGGGCTCCTTGACAGGCTGGGGAGTGCAGCCGCATTCTCATGGGGTGCCTGGGAGACAGCCGCCCAAGTCCAAAGCCACACCACCCTGAACGCGCCCGATCTCGTCTGATCTCGGAAGCTAAGCAGGGTCGGGCCTGGTTCGTACTTGGATGGGAGACCGCTTGAGAATACCGGGTGCCGTTGCCTTTTTGTTTTGTGTCAATCTCTCCTTGTGGTGACTTACTATTCTTTTGTTTTTTATAATCCTCTCATTCTCCAAGAGAACTGGTTAGTTTCTTCCATGATTTTCCTTTTTTTTTTTGTTTTAAGTTCGAATAGAGTAGGGTTAGGCTTTGGGGAGAAAATAGGAGAAAAATAGTGTACAATATCAGCATTGTGTGCTTTAGACATGGTGCTGGAGAGGGAGTTGAGATTCCTATATCTTGATCTGTCTTTCAAGGCCTAAGGGCAGAGCACCAGCACAGGCTAGGACACCTCCACCATTCCTCCCTGTGCATCCAGGAAACTGCCACTCCCCCAACACACCCGCAACCCACCGTGACACCCTTCGAAGTTAACCCACTGCTCAGAGGCCTCACACAGGCAGGAAGCCAAACAAGAGGGCTTACACCAGAGTAGTAATCCCAGAAACATGCAGGATATTGTTGTCTGTGTATTTGTGTGCCTGTGTGCTCTCTGTCTATGTAGGAATGCTTGTTTTACAGTGTGCTTGTGTGCTCACCAGCCAGTGTTCCTCTCACTCTCTCTCTCTCTCTCTCCCTCCCTCCTTCCACAAGTGTGTGCCTTTGCATAGTCCCCAGGGTTAGTGCACGATGAGACTAAGAGTTGGCCATGGAAGGGGAAGGCAGGTGGCCCTTGGGTCTTCCTTGATACTGGGACAGGTGGGTGGCCCTGTGACCCCATGGAAGGAACTGAAGATACAGAGCCCAACGGGATTCTAGGTCCGCAACTGTTACCGCCCCCAAAGGCCCAGCTTCCCTCCTGGCACAGCAACAAGCCCCAAGTTCCAAGTTCTAAATTCCGAGTTCCCTGGTCTCCAGCGACCCAGGAACATCTTCCAAGGTGGCAAGCTTGCCCTTCTCTCTTCTCCAACATTGGCATTGTGGGAAGGGGCTCGAAGCTCTTTCTGACCATCACCACCAAAGCCGCTGCAGCCGCCGCCCTGCCGCCAAGCTGCCATAGAAGCTGGTAATGGGCTGTGCTCGGCTGAGCTCCTTGGCAGGCTGGTGAGTGAAGCCGCATTCTCATGGGGCGCGTGGAAGACAGCCATCCAAGTCTAAGACCACACCACCCTGAACGCGCCGGATCTCGTCTGATCTCGGAAGCTAAGCAGGGTCGGGCCTGTTTCGTACTTGGATGGGAGACCGCCCGGGAATACCGGGTGCCGTAGCCTTTTTGTTTTGTGTCAATCTCTCCTTGTGGTGGCTTACTATTCTTTTGTTTTTTATAATCCTCTCATTCTCCAAGAGAACTGGTTAGTTTCTTCCATGATTTTCCTTTTTTTGTTTTTTTTGTTTTTTTTGTTTTAAGTTCAAATAGATTAGGGTTAGGCTTTGGGGAGAAAATGGGAGAAAAATAGTGTACAATATCAGCATTGTGTGCTTTAGACATGGTGCTGGAGAGGGAGTTGAGATTCCTATATCTTGATCTGTCCTTCAAGGCCTAAGGGCAGAGCACCTCCACAGGCTAGGACACCTCCACCCTTTTTCCCTGTGCACCCAGGAAACTGCCACTCCCCCAACAAACCCACAACCCACCATGACACCCTTCGAAGTTAACCCACTGCTCAGAGGCCTCACACAGGCAGGAAGCCAACCAAGAGGGCTTACAACGGAGTAGTGATCCCAGAAACATACAGGATATTGTTGTCTTTGTATTCGTGTGCCTGTGTGCTGTCTGTCTATGTAGGAATGCTTGTGTTACAGTGTGCTTGTGTGCTCACCAGCCAGTGTTCCTCTCACTCTCTCTCTCTCTCTCCCTCCCTCCTTCCACAAGTGTGTGCCTTTGCATAGTCCCCAGGGTTAGTGCACGATGAGACTAAGAGTTGGCCATGGAAGGGGAAGGCAGGTGGCCCTTGGGTCTTCCTTGATACTGGGACAGGTGGGTGGCCCTGTGACCCCATGGAAGGAACTGAAGATACAGAGCCCAACGGGATTCTAGGTCCGCAACTGGTACCACCCCCAAAGACCCAGCTTCCCTCCTGGCACAGCAACAAGCCCCAAGTTCCAAGTTCTAAATTCCGAGGTCCCTGGTCTCCAGCGACCCAGGAGCATCTTCCAAGGTGGCAAGCTTGCCCTTCTCTCTTCTCCGACATGGGCATTGTGGGAAGGGGCTCGAAGCCCTTCTCTGACCATCACCACCAAAGCCGCTGCAGCCGCAGCCCCGTCGCCAAGCTGCCATAGAAGCTGGTAATGGGCTGTGCTCGGCTGAGCTCCTTGGCAGGCTGGTGAGTACAGCCGCATTCTCCTGGGGTGCCTGGGAGACAGCCGCCCAAGTCTAAGGCCACACCACCCTGAACGCGCCCGATCTCGTCTGATCTCGGAAGCTAAGCAGGGTCGGGCCTGGTTCGTACTTGGATGGGAGACCGCCCGGGAATACCGGGTGCCGTAGCATTTTTGTTTTGTGTCTCTCTCTCCTTGTGGTGGCTTACTATTCTTTTGTTTTTTATAATCCTCTCATTCTCCAAGAGAACTGGTTAGTTTCTTCCATGATTTTCCTTTTTTTTTTTTTTTTTGTTTTAAGTTCGAATAGAGTAGGGTTAGGCTTTGGGGAGAAAATAGGAGAAAAATAGTGTACAACATCAGCATTGTGTGCTTTAGACATGGTGCTGGAGAGGGAGTTGAGATTCCTATATCTTGATCTGTCCTTCAAGGCCTAAGGGCAGAGCACCTCCACAGGCTAGGACACCTCCACCCTTCCTCCCTGTGCAACCAGGAAACTGCCACTCCCCCAACAAACCCGCAACCCACCGTGACACCCTTCGAAGTTAACCCACTGCTCAGAGGCCTCACACAGGCAGGAAGCCAAACAAGAGGGCTTACACCAGAGTAGTAATCCCAGAAAAATGCAGGATATTTTTGTCTGTGTATTTGTGTGCCTGTGTGCTCTCTGTCTATGTAGGAATGCTTGTGTTACAGTGTGCTTGTGTGCTCAAGAGCCAGTGTTCCTCTCACTCTCTCTCTCTCTCTCTCCCTCCCTCCTTCCCCAAGTGTGTGCCTTTGCATAGTCCCCAGGGTTAGTGCACGATGAGACTAAGAGTTGGTCATGGAAGGGGAAGGCAGGTGGCCCTTGGGTCTTCCTTGATACTGGGACAGGTGGGTGGCCCTGTGACCCCATGGAAGGAACTGAAGATACAGAGCACAAGGGGATTCTAGCTCTGCAACTGTTACCGCCCCCAAAGGCCCAGCTTCCCTCCTGGCACAGCAACAAGACCCAAGTTCCAAGTTCTAAATTCCGAGTTCCCTGGTCTCAAGCGACCCAGGAGCATCTTCCAAGGTGGCAAGCTTGCCCTTCTCTCTTCTCCGACATGGGCATTGTGGGAAGGGGCTCGAAGTTCTTCTCTGACCATCACCACCAAAGCCGCTGCAGCCGCCGCCCTGCCGCCAAGCTGCCATAGAAGCTGGTAATGGGCTGTGCTCGGCTGAGCTCCTTGGCAGGCTGGGGAGTGCAGCCGCATTCTCATGGGGCGCGTGGAAGACAGCCATCCAAGTCTAAGGCCACACCACCCTGAACGCGGCCGATTTCGTCTGATCTCGGAAGCTAAGGTGGGTCGGGCCTGGTTCGTACTTGGATGGGAGACTGCCAGGGAATACCGGGTGCCGTAGCCTTTTTGTTTTGTGTCAATCTCTCCTTGTGGTGCCTTACTATTCTTTTGTTTTTTATAATCCTCTCATTCTCCAAGAGAACTGGTTAGTTTCTTCCATGATTTTCGTTTTTTTTTTTTTTTTTTGTTTTAAGTTCGAATAGAGTAGGGTTAGGCTTTGGGGAGAATATAGGAGAAAAATAGTGTAAAATATCAGCATTGTGTGCTTTAGACATGGTGCTGGAGAGGGAGTTGAGATTCCTATATCTTGATCTGTCTTTCAAGGCCTAAGGGCAGAGCACCAGCACAGGCTAGGACACCTCCACCATTCCTCCCTGTGCATCCAGGAAACTGCCACTCCCCCAACACACCCGCAACCCACCGTGACACCCTTCGAAGTTAACCCACTGCTCAGAGGCCTCACACAGGCAGGAAGCCAACCAAGAGGGCTTACAACGGAGTAGTGATCCCAGAAACATACAGGATATTGTTGTCTGTGTATTCGTGTGCCTGTGTGCTGTCTGTCTATGTAGGAATGCTTGTGTTACAGTGTGCTTGTGTGCTCACCAGCCAGTGTTCCTCTCACTCTCTCTCTCTCTCTCCCTCCCTCCTTCCACAAGTGTGTGCATTTGCATAGTCCCCAGGGTTAGTGCACGATGAGACTAAGAGTTGGCCATGGAAGGGGAAGGCAGGTGGCCCTTGGGTCTTCCTTGATACTGGGACAGGTGGGTGGCCCTGTGACCCCATGGAAGGAACTGAAGATACAGAGCCCAACGGGATTCTAGGTCCGCAACTGTTACCGCCCCCAAAGACCCAGCTTCCCTCCTGGCACAGCAACAAGCCCCAAGTTCCAAGTTCTAAATTCCGAGGTCCCTGGTCTCCAGCGACCCAGGAACATCTTCCAAGGTGGCAATCTTGCCCTTCTCTCTTCTCCGACATTGGCATTGTGGGAAGGGGCTCGAATCCCTATTCTGACCATCACCACCAAAGCCGCGGCAGCCGCTGCCCCGCCGCCAAGCTGCCATAGAAGGTGGTAATGGGCTGTGCTAGGCTGGGCTCCTTGGCAGGCTGGGGAGTGCAGCCGCATTCTCATGGGGTGCCTGGGAGACAGCCGCCCAAGTCTAAGGCCACACCACCCTGAACGCGCCCGATCTCGTCTGATCTCGGAAGCTAAGCAGGGTCGGGCCTGGTTCGTACTTGGATGGGAGACCGCTTGAGAATACCGGGTGCCGTAGCCTTTTTGTTTTGTGTCAATCTCTCCTTGTGGTGACTTACTATTCTTTTGTTTTTTATAATCCTCTCATTCTCCAAGAGAACTGGTTAGTTTCTTCCATGATTTTCCTTTTTTTTTTTTTTTTTTAAGTCCGAATAGAGTAGGGTTAGGCTTTGGGGAGAAAATGGGAGAAAAATAGTGTACAATATCAGCATTGTGTGCTTTAGACATGGTGCTGGAGAGGGAGTTGAGATTCCTATATCTTGATCTGTCCTTCAAGGCCTAAGGGCAGAGCACCTCCACAGGCTAGGACACCTCCACTCTTTTTCCCTGTGCACCCAGGAAACTGCCACTCCCCCAACAAACCCACAACCCACCATGACACCCTTCGAAGTTAACCCACTGCTCAGAGGCCTCACACAGGCAGGAAGCCAACCAAGAGGGCTTACAACGGAGTAGTGATCCCAGAAACATACAGGATATTGTTGTCTGTGTATTCGTGTGCCTGTGTGCTGTCTGTCTATGTAGGAATTCTTGTGTTACAGTGTGCTTGTGTGCTCACCAGCCAGTGTTCCTCTCACTCTCTCTCTCTCTCTCCCTCCCTCCTTCCACAAGTGTGTGCCTTTGCATAGTCCCCAGGGTTAGTGCACGATGAGACTAAGAGTTGGCCATGGAAGGGGAAGGCAGGTGGCCCTTGGGTCTTCCTTGATACTGGGACAGGTGGGTGGCCCTGTGACCCCATGGAAGGAACTGAAGATACAGAGCCCAACGGGATTCTAGGTCCGCAACTGGTACCACCCCCAAAGACCCAGCTTCCCTCCTGGCACAGCAACAAGCCCCAATTTCCAAGTTCTAAATTCCGAGGTCCCTGGTCTCCAGCGACCCAGGAGCATCTTCCAATGTGGCAAGCTTGCCCTTCTCTCTTCTCCAACATGGGCATTGTGGGAAGGGGCTTGAAGCCCTTCTCTGACCATCACCACCAAAGCCGCTGCAGCCGCAGCCCCGTCCCCAAGCTGCCATAGAAGCTGGTAATGGGCTGTGCTCGGCTGAGCTCCTTGGCAGGCTGGTGAGTACAGCCGCATTCTCCTGGGGTGCCTGGGAGACAGCCGCCCAAGTCTAAGGCCACACCACCCTGAACGCGCCCGATCTCGTCTGATCTCGGAAGCTAAGCAGGGTCGGGCCTGGTTCGTACTTGGATGGGAGACCGCCCGGGAATACCGGGTGCCGTAGCCTTTTTGTTTTGTGTCTCTCTCTCCTTGTGGTGGCTTACTATTCTTTTGTTTTTTATAATCCTCTCATTCTCCAAGAGAACTGGTTAGTTTCTTCCATGATTTTCCTTTTTTTTTTTTTTTTTTGTTTTAAGTTCGAATAGAGTAGGGTTAGGCTTTGGGGAGAAAATAGGAGAAAAATAGTGTACAACATCAGCATTGTGTGCTTTAGACATGGTGCTGGAGAGGGAGTTGAGATTCCTATATCTTGATCTGTCTTTCAAGGCCTAAGGGCAGAGCACCTCCACAGGCTAGGACACCTCCACCCTTCCTCCCTGTGCATCCAGGAAACTGCCACTCCCCCAACACACCCGCAACCCACCGTGACACCCTTCGAAGTTAACCCACTGCTCAGAGGCCTCACACAGGCAGGAAGCCAAACAAGAGGGCTTACACCAGAGTAGTAATCCCAGAAAAATGCAGGATATTGTTGTCTGTGTATTTGTGTGCCTGTGTGCTGTCTGTCTATGTAGGAATGCTTGTGTTACAGTGTGCTTGTGTGCTCACCAGCCAGTATTCCTCTCACTCTCTCTCTCTCTCTCTCCCTCCCTCCTTCCCCAATTGTGTGCATTTGCATAGTCCCCAGGGTTAGTGCACGATGAGACTAAGAGTTGGTCATGGAAGGGGAAGGCAGGTGGCCCTTGGGTCTTCCTTGATACTGGGACAGGTGGGTGGCCCTGTGACCCCATGGAAGGAACTGAAGATACAGAGCACAAGGGGATTCTAGCTCTGCAACTGTTACCGCCCCCAAAGGCCCAGCTTCCCTCCTGGCACAGCAACAAGACCCAAGTTCCAAGTTCTAAATTCCGAGTTCCCTGGTCTCAAGCGACCCAGGAGCATCTTCCAAGGTGGCAAGCTTGCCCTTCTCTCTTCTCCGACATGGGCATTGTGGGAAGGGGCTCGAAGTTCTTCTCTGACCATCACCACCAAAGCCGCTGCAGCCGCCGCCCTGCCGCCAAGCTGCCATAGAAGCTGGTAATGGGCTGTGCTCGGCTGGGCTCCTTGGCAGGCTGGGGAGTGCAGCCGCATTCTCATGGGGCGCGTGGGAGACAGCCATCCAAGTCTAAGGCCACACCACCCTGAACGCGGCCGATTTCGTCTGATCTCGGAAGCTAAGGTGGGTCGGGCCTGGTTCGTACTTGGATGGGAGACTGCCAGGGAATACCGGGTGCCGTAGCCTTTTTGTTTTGTGTCAATCTCTCCTTGTGGTGGCTTACTATTCTTTTGTTTTTTATAATCCTCTCATTCTCCAAGAGAACTGGTTAGTTTCTTCCATGATTTTCCTTTTTTTTTTTTTTTTTTGTTTTAAGTTCGAATAGAGTAGGGTTAGGCTTTGGGGAGAAAATAGGAGAAAAATAGTGTACAATATCAGCATTGTGTGCTTTAGACATGGTGCTGGTGAGGGAGTTGAGATTCCTATATCTTGATCTGTCCTTCAAGGCCTAAGGGCAGAGCACCTCCACAGGCTAGGACACCTCCACCCTTCCTCCCTGTGCAACCAGGAAACTGCCACTCCCCCAACAAACCCGCAACCCACCGTGACACCCTTCGAAGTTAACCCACTGCTCAGAGGCCTCACACAGGCAGGAAGCCAAACAAGAGGGCTTACACCAGAGTAGTAATCCCAGAAAAATGCAGGATATTTTTGTCTGTGTATTCGTGTGCCTGTGTGCTCTCTGTCTATGTAGGAATGCTTGTGTTACAGTGTGCTTGTGTGCTCAAGAGCCAGTGTTCCTCTCACTCTCTCTCTCTCTCTCTCCCTCCCTCCTTCCCCAAGTGTGTGCCTTTGCATAGTCCCCAGGGTTAGTGCACGATGAGACTAAGAGTTGGCCATGGAAGGGGAAGGCAGGTGGCCCTTGGGTCTTCCTTGATACTGGGACAGGTGGGTGGCCCTGTGACCCCATGGAAGGAACTGAAGATACAGAGCCCAACGGGATTCTAGGTCCGCAACTGGTACCACCCCCAAAGACCCAGCTTCCCTCCTGGCACAGCAACAAGCCCCAAGTTCCAAGTTCTAAATTCCGAGGTCCCTGGTCTCCAGCGACCCAGGAGCATCTTCCAAGGTGGCAAGCTTGCCCTTCTCTCTTCTCCAACATGGGCATTGTGGGAAGGGGTTCGAAGCCGTTCTCTGACCATCACCACCAAAGCCGCTGCAGCCGCCGCCCTGCCGCCAAGCTGCCATAGAAGCTGGTAATGGGCTGTGCTCGGCTGAGCTCCTTGGCAGGCTGGGGAGTGCAGCCGCATTCTCATGGGGCGCGTGGAAGACAGCCGCCCAAGTCTAAGGCCACACCACCCTGAACGCGCCCGATCTCGTCTGATCTCGGAAGCTAAGCAGGGTCGGGCCTGGTTCGTACTTGGATGGGAGACCGCCCAGGAATACCGGGTGCCGTAGCCTTTTTGTTTTGTGTCTCTCTCTCCTTGTGGTGGCTTACTATTCTTTTGTTTTTTATAATCCTCTCATTCTCCAAGAGAACTGGTTAGTTTCTTCCATGATTTTCCTTTTTTTTTTTTTTTTTTTTTTGTTTTAAGTTCAAATAGAGTAGGGTTAGGCTTTGGGGAGAAAATAGGAGAAAAATAGTGTACAATATCAGCATTGTGTGCTTTAGACATGGTGCTGGAGAGGGAGTTGAGATTCCTATATCTTGATCTGTCTTTCAAAACCTAAGGGCAGAGCACCAGCACAGGCTAGGACACCTCCACCCTTCCTCCCTGTGCATCCAGGAAACTGCAACTCCCCCAACACACCCGCAACCCACCGTGACACCCTTCGAAGTTAACCCACTGCTCAGAGGCCTCACACAGGCAGGAAGCCAAACAAGAGGGCTTACACCAGAGTAGTAATCCCAGAAACATGCAGGATATTGTTGTCTGTGATTCGTGTGCCTGTGTGCTGTCTGTCTATGTAGGAATGCTTGTGTTACAGTGTGCTTGTGTGCTCACAAGCCAGTGTTCCTCTCATTCTCACACTCTCTCTCCCTCCCTCCTTCCCCAAGTGTGTGCCTTTGCATAGTCCCCAGGGTTAGTGCACGATGAGACTAAGAGTTGGCCATGGAAGGGGAAGGCAGGTGGCCCTTGGGTCTTCCTTGATACTGGGACAGGTGGGTGGCCCTGTGACCCCATGGAAGGAACTGAAGATACAGAGCCCAAGGGATTCTAGCTCTGCATCTGTTACCGCCCCCAAAGGCCCAGCTTCCCTCCTGGCACAGCAACAAGACTCAAGTTCCAAGTTCTAAATTCCGAGTTCCCTGGTCTCCAGCGACCCAGGAGCATCTTCCAAGGTGGCAAGCTTGCCCTTCTCTCTTCTCCGACATTGGCATTGTGGGTAGGGGCTCGAAGCCCTTCTCTGACCATCACCACCAAAGCCACTGCAGCCGCCGCCCTGCCGCCAAGCTGCCATAGACGCTGGTAATGGGCTGTGCTCGGCTGGGCTCCTTGACAGGCTGGGGAGTGCAGCCGCATTCTCATGGGGTGCCTGGGAGACAGCCGCCCAAGTCTAAGGCCACACCACCCTGAACGCGCCCGATCTCGTCTGATCTCGGAAGCTAAGGTGGGTCGGGCCTGGTTCGTACTTGGATGGGAGACCGCTTGGGAATACCGGGTGCCTTAGCCTTTTTGTTTTGTGTCTCTCTCTCCTTGTGGTGGCTTACTATTCTTTTGTTTTTTATAATCCTCTCATTCTCCAAGAGAACTGGTTAGTTTCTTCCATGATTTTCCTTTTTTTTTTTTTTTTTTTTTAAGTCTGAATAGAGTAGGGTTAGGCTTTGGGGAGAAAATGGGAGAAAAAATAGTGTACAATATCAGCATTGTGTGCTTTAGGCATGGTGCTGGAGAGGGAGTTGAGATTCCTATATCTTGATCTGTCCTTCAAGGCCTAAGGGCAGAGCACCTCCACAGGCTAGGACACCTCCACTCTTTTTCCCTGTGCACCCAGGAAACTGCCACTCCCCCAACAAACCCACAACCCACCATGACACCCTTCGAAGTTAACCCACTGCTCAGAGGCCTCACACAGGCAGGAAGCCAACCAAGAGGGCTTACAACGGAGTAGTGATCCCAGAAACATACAGGATATTGTTGTCTGTGTATTCGTGTGCATGTGTGCTGTCTGTCTATGTAGGAATGCTTGTGTTACAGTGTGCTTGTGTGCTCACCAGCCAGTGTTCCTCTCACTCTCTCTCTCTCTCTCCCTCCCTCCTTCCACAAGTGTGTGCCTTTGCATAGTCCCCAGGGTTAGTGCACGATGAGACTAAGAGTTGGCCATGGAAGGGGAAGGCAGGTGGCCCTTGGGTCTTCCTTGATACTGGGACAGGTGGGTGGCCCTGTGACCCCATGGAAGGAACTGAAGATACAGAGCCCAACGGGATTCTAGGTCCGCAACTGGTACCACCCCCAAAGACCCAGCTTCCCTCCTGGCACAGCAACAAGCCCCAAGTTCCAAGTTCTAAATTCCGAGGTCCCTGGTCTCCAGCGACCCAGGAGCATCTTCCAAGGTGGCAAGCTTGCCCTTCTCTCTTCTCCAACATGGGCATTGTGGGAAGGGGTTCGAAGCCCTTCTCTGACCATCACCACCAAAGCCGCTGCAGCCGCCGCCCTGCCGCCAAGCTGCCATAGAAGCTGGTAATGGGCTGTGCTCGGCTGGGCTCCTTGACAGGCTGGGGAGTGCAGCCGCATTCTCATGGGGTGCCTGGGAGACAGCCGCCCAAGTCTAAGGCCACACCACCCTGAACGCGCCCGATCTCTTCTGATCTCGGAAGCTAAGCAGGGTCGGGCCTGGTTCCTACTTGGATGGGAGACCGCTTGAGAATACCGGGTGCTGTAGCCTTTTTGTTTTGTGTCAATCTCTCCTTGTGGTGACTTACTATTCTTTTGTTTTTTATAATCCTCTCATTCTCCAAGAGAACTGGTTAGTTTCTTCCATGATTTTCCTTTTTTTTTTTTTTTTTTTTTTAAGTCCGAATAGAGTAGGGTTAGGCTTTGGGGAGAAAATGGGAGAAAAATAGTGTAAAATATCAGCATTGTGTGCTTTAGACATGGTGCTGGAGAGGGAGTTGAGATTCCTATATCTTGATATGTCCTTCAAGGCCTAAGGGCAGAGCACCTCCACATGCTAGGAGACCTCCTCGTATCCTCCCTGTGCACCCAGCAAACTGCCACTCCCCCAACACACCCGCAGCCCACCGTGACACCCTTCGAAATTAACCCACTGCTCAGAGGCCTCACACAGGCAGGAAGCCAATGAGGAGGGGATACACCGGAGTACTGATCCCAGAAACATGCAGGATATATGTTGTCTGTGTATTCGTGTGCCTCTGTGTCTGTCTGTCTATGTAGGAATGCTTGTGTACCAGTGTGCTTGTGTGCTCACTAGCCAGTGTTCCTCTCTCTCTCTCTCTCTCTCTCTCTCTCTCTCTCTCTCTCTCTCTCTCTCTCCATCCATCCGGAGTGTGTGCCTTTCATACTCCCCAGGGGGAGTGCACGATGAGAATCACAGTTGGCATTGGAAGGGTAAGGCAGCTGACCCTTGGCTCTTCCTTGATACTGGGACAGGTGGGTGGCCCTGTGACCCCATGGAATGAACTGACGATGCAGAGCACAAGATGATTCTAGCTCCGCAACTGTTACCGCCCCGAACCCCCAGCGTCCCTCCTGGCACAGCAACAAGACCCAAGTTCCAAGTTCTAAATTCCGAGTTCCCTGGTCTCCAGCGACCCAGGAGCATCTTCCAAGGTGGCAAGCTTGACCTTCTCTCTTCTCCGACATGGGCATCGTGGGAAGGGGCTCGAAGCCCTTCTCTGACCATCACCACAAAAGCCGCTGCAGCTGCCGCCGCCGCCAAGCTGCCATAGTCGCTGGTAGTTGGCTGTGCTCGGCTGGGCTCCTTGGCAGGCTGGGGAGTGCAGCCGCATTCTTATGGGGCGCCTGGGAGACAGCCGCCCAAGTCTAATGCCACACAACCCTGAACGCGCCCGATCTCGTCTGATCTCGGAAGCTAAACAGGGTCGGGCCTGGTTCATATTTGGATGGGAGACCGCATGGGAATACCGGGTGTTGTAGCCTTTTTGTTTTGTGTCTCTCTCTCCTTGTGGTGGCTTACTATTCTTTTGTTTTTTATAATCCACTCATTCTCCAAGAGAACTGGTTAGTTTCTTCCATGATTTTCCTTTTTTGTTTTTTTGTTTGTTTGTTTTTTTTAAGTCTGAGTAGAGTAGGGTTAGGCTTTGGGTAGAAAATAGGAGAAAAATAGTGTACAATATCAGCATTGTGTGCTTTAGACATGGTGCTGGAGAGGGAGTTGAGATTCCTATATCTTGATCTGTCCTTCAAGGCCTAAGGGCAGAGCACCAGCACATTCTAGGACACCTCCACCTATCCTCCCCTGTGAACCCAGGAAACTGCCACTCCCCCAACACACCAGCAGCCCACCGTGACATATTTCGAAGTTAACCCACTGCTCAGAGGCCTCACACAGGCAGGAATCCACAAGGAGGGTAAACACCGGAGTAGTGATCCCAGAAACATGCAGGATATATGTTGTCTGTGTATTCGTGTGCCTGTGTGTCTGTCTGTCTATGTATGAATGCTTGTGTTACAGTGTGCTTGTGTGCTCACCAGCCAGTGTTCCTCTCTCTCTTACTCTCTCTCTCTCTCTCTCTCTCTCTCTCTCTCTCTCTCTCTCTCTCCTCCTTCCCCATGTGTGTGTGTTTGCATAGTCCCCAGGGGAGTGCACGATGAGACTAAGAGTTGGCCATGGAAGGGGAAGGCAGGTGGCCCTTGGGTCTTCCTTGATACTGGGACAGGTGGGTGGCCCTGTGACCCCATGGAAGGAACTGAAGATACAGAGCCCAAGAGGATTCTAGCTCCGCAACTGTTACCACCCACAAACCCCCGGAGTCCCTCCTGGCACAGCAACAAGACCCAAGTTCCAAGTTCTAAGTTCCGAGTTCCCTGGTCTCCAGCGACCCAGGAGCATCTTCCAAGGTGGCAAGCTTGCCCTTCTCTCTTCTCCGACATGGGCATTGTGGGAAGGGGCACGAAGCCCTTCTCTGACCATCACCACCAAAGCCGCTGCAGCTGCCGCTGTCACCAAGCTGCCATAGTCGCTGGTAATGGGCTGTGCTCAGCTGGGCTCCTTGGCAGGCTGGGGAGTGCAGCCTCATTCTCATGGGGCGCCTGGGAGACCGCCGCCCAAGTCTAAGGCCACACCATAATGAACCCGCCCGATCTCGTCTGATCTCGGAAGCTAAACAGGGTCGGGCCTGGTCTGTACTTGGATGGGAGAACGCCTGGGAATACCGGGTGCCATAGCCTTTTTGTTTTGTGTCTCTCTCTCCTTGTGGTGGCTTACTATTCTTTTGTTTTTTATAAACCTCTCATTCTCCAAGAGAACTGGTTAGTTCCTTCCATGATTTTCCTTTTTTGTTTTTTGGTTTGTTTTTTTTTTTTAAGTCTGAGTAGAGTAGGGTTAGGCTTTGGGTAGAAAATAGGAGAAAAATAGTGTACAATATCAGCATTGTGTGCTTTAGACATGGTGCTGGAGAGGGAGTTGAGATTCCTATATCTTGATCTGTCATTCAAGGCCTAAGGGCAGAGAACCAGCACAGGCTAGGACACCTCCACCTATCCTCCCTGTGAACCCAGGAATCTCACTCCCCAACACACCCTCAGCCCACCGTGACCTCCTTCGAAGTTAACCCACTGCTCAGAGGCCTCACACAGGCAGGAATCCAACGAGGAGGGGAAACACCGGAAGTAGTGATCCCAGAAACATGCAGGATACATGTTGTCTGTGTATTCGTGTGCCTGTGTGTCTGTCTATGTAGGAATGCTCGTGTTACAGTGTGATTGTTTGCTCACCAGCCAGTGTTCCTCTCTCTCTCTCTCTCTCTCTCTCTCTCTCTCTCTCTCTCTCTCTCTCTCTCCCTCCTTCCCTATGTGTGTGCGTTTGCATAGACCCCAGGGGGAGTGCACGATGAGACTAAGAGTTAGCCATGGAAGGGGAAGGCAGGTGGCCCTTGGGTCTTCCTTGATACTGGGACAGGTGGGTGGCCCTGTGACCCCATGGAAGGAACTGAAGGTACAGAGCCAAAGAGGATTCTAGCTCTGCAACTGTTACCGCCCCCGAACCCCCAGCGGCCCTCCTGGCACAGCAACAAGACCCAAGTTCCAAGTTCTAAGTTCCGAGTTCCCTGGTCTCCAGCGACCCAGGAGCATCTTCCAAAGTGCAAGCTTGCCCTTCTCTCTTCTCCGACATGGGCATTGTGGGAAGGTGCTCGAAGCACTTCGCTGACCATCACCACCAAAGCCGCTGCAGCCACCGCTGCCGCCAAGCTGCCATAGTCGCTGGTAATGGGCTGTGCTCGGCTGGGCTCCTTGGCAGGCTGGGGAGTGCAGCCGCATTCTCATGGGGGCGCCTGGGAGACCGCAGCCCAAGTCTAAGGCCACACCACCCTGAACGCGCCCGATCTCGTCTGATCTCGGAAGCTAAGCAGGGTCGGCCTGGTTCGTACTTGGATGGGAGACCGCCTGGGAATACCGGGTGCTGCAGCATTTTTGTTTTGTGTCTCTCTCTCCTTGTGGTGGCTTAGTATTCTTTGGTTTTTTATAATCTTCTCATTCTCCAAGAGAACTGGTTAGTTTCTTCCATGATTTTCCTTTTTTGTTTTTTTGTTTGTTTGTTTTTTTTAAGTCTGAGTAGAGTAAGGTTAGTCTTTGGGTAGAAAATAGGAGAAAAATAGTGTACAATATCAGCATTGTGTGCTTTAGACATGGAGCCTGAGAGGGAGTTGAGATTCCTTTATCTTGATCTGTCCTTCAAGTCCTAAGGACAGAGAACCAGCACAGGCTAGGACACCTCCACCTATCCTCCCTGTGAATCCAGAAAACTGCCACTCCCAACACACCCTCAGCCCACCGTGACCTCCTTCGAAGTTAACCCACTGCTCAGAGGCCTCACACAGGCAGGAATCCAACGAGGAGGGGAAACACCGGAATCTGATCCCAGAAACATGCAGGATATATGTTGTCTGTGTATGTGTGTGCCTGTGTGTCTGTCTATGTAGGAATGCTTGTGTACCAGTGTGCTTGTGTGCTCACCAGCCAGTGTTCCCTCTCTCTCTCTCTCTCTCTCTCTCTCTCTCTCTCTCTCTCTCTCTCTCTCTCTCCCTCCTTCCTTCCCCATGTGTGTGCATTTGCATAGTCCCCAGGGGGAGTGCACGATGAGAATCACAGTTCGCATTGAATGGTAAGGCAGGTGACCCTTGGCTCTTCCGTGATACTGGGACAGGTGGGTGGCTCTGGACCCCATGGAATGAACTGAAGATGCAGAGCACAAGATGATTCTAGCTCCACAACTGTTACCGCCCCCGAACCCCCAGCACCCCCTGGCACAGCAACAAGACCCAAGTTCCATGTTCTAAGTTCCGAGTTCCCTGGTCTCCAGCGACCCTGGAGCATCTTCCAAGGTGGCAAGCTTACCCTTCTCTCTTCTCCGACATGGGCATTGTGGGAAGGGGCTCGATGCCCTTCTCTGACCATCACCACCAAAGCCACAGCAGCCGCAGATGCCGCCAAGCAGCCATAGTGGCTGTTACTGGGCTGTGCTAGGCTGGGCTCCTTGGCAGGCTGGGGAGTGCAGCCGCATTCTCATGGGGCTCCTGGGAGACAGCCGCCCAAGTCTAAGGCCACACCACCCTGAACGTGCCTGATCACGTCTGATCTCTGAAGCTAAGCAGGGTCGGGCCTGGTTCGTACTTGGATGGGAGACCGCATGGGAATACCGGGTGCCATAGCCTTTTTGTTTTGTGTTTCTCTCTCCTTGTGGTGGCTTAGTATTCTTTTGTTTTTTATAATACTCTCATTCTCCAAGGGAACTGCTTAGTTTCTTCCATGATTTTCCTTTTTTGTTTTATTGTTTGTTTTTTTTTTTTTTTTTTAAGTCCGAATAGAGTAGTGTTAGGCTTTGGGTAGAAAATAGTAGAAAAATAGTGTACAATAACAGCATTGTGTGCTTTAGACATGGTGCTAGAGAGAGGAGTTGAGATTCCTATATCTTGATCTGTCCTTCAAGGCCTAAGGGCAGAGACCCAGCACAGGCTAGGAGACCTCCACCTATCCTCCCTGTGCACCCTTGAAACTGCCACTCCCCCCAACACACCCGGAGCCCACCGTGACATCCCTCGAAGTTAACCCACTGCTCAGAGGCCTCACACAGGCAGTAATCCAACGAGGAGGGGAAACACCGGAATACTGATCCCAGAAACATGCAGGATATATGTTGTCTGTGTATTCGTGTGCCTGTGTGTCTGTCTGTCTATGTAGGAATGCTTGTGTACCAGTGTGCTTGTGTGCTCATTAGCCAGTGTTCTCCTCTCTCTCTCTCTCTCTCTCTCTCTCTCTCTCTCTCTCTCTCTCTCCCTCCCTCCCTCCTTCCCCATGTGTGTGCGTTTTTATAGTCCCCAGGGGGAGTGTACGATGTGAATCACAGTTGGCATTGGAAGGGGAAGGCAGATGGCCCTTGTCTCTTCCTTGAAACTGGGAGAGGTGGGTGTCCCTGTGACCCCATGGAAGGAACTGAAGATACAGAGCCCAAGAGGATTCTAGCTCCGCAACTGGTACCGCCCCCGAACCCCCAGCGGCCCCCTGGCACAGCAACAAGACCCAAGTTCCAAGTTCTAAGTTCCGAGTTCCCTGGTCTCCAGCGACACAGAAGCATCTTCCAAAGTGGCAAGCTTGCCCTTCTCTCTTCTCCGACATGGGCATTGTGGGAAGGGGCTCAAAGCCCTTCTCTAACCATCACCACCAAAGCCACTGCAGCCTCCTCTGCCGCCAAGCTGCCATCGACGCTGGGAGTGGGCTGTGCTCTGCTTGGCTCCTTGGAAGGCTGGGGAGTGCAGCCGCATTCTCGTGGGGCACCTGGCAGACAGCCGCCCAAGACTAAGGCCACACCACCCTGAATGCCCCCGATAGCGTCTGATCTTGGAAGCTGAGCAGGGTCGGGCCTGATTCGTACTTCGATGGGAGACCACCTGGGAATACCGGGTGCCTTAGCCTTTTTGTTTTTTGTCTCTCTCTCCTTGTGGTGGCTTAGTATTCTTTTCTTTTTTATAATCCTCTCATTCTCCAAGAGAATTGGTTGGTTTCTTCCTGATTTTCCTTTTTTGTTTTTTTGTTTGTTTTTTTCTTTTTTAAGTCCAAATAGAGTAGGGTTAGGCTTTGGGTAGAAAATAGGAGAAAAATAGTGTACAATATCTGCATTGTGCGCTTTAGACATGGTGCTGGAGAGGGAGTTGAGATTCCTATATCTTGATCTGTCCTTCAAGCCTTAAGGGCAGAGACCCAGCGCACCCTAGGACACCTCCACCTATCCTCCCTGTGCACCCAGGAAACTGCCACTCCCCCAACACCTCCACAGCCCATCGTGACATCCTTCGAAGTTAACCCACTGCTCAGAGGCCTCACACAGGCAGGAATCCAACGAGGAGGGGAAACACCGGAATCTGATCCCAGAAACATGCAGGATATATGTTGTCTGTGTATTTGTGTGCCTGTGTGTCTGTCTATGTAGGAATGCTTGTGTACCAGTGTGCTTGTGTGCTCACCAGCCAGTGTTCCTCTCTCTCTCTCTCTCTCTCTCTCTCTCTCTCTCTCTCTCTTCTCTCTCTCTCTCTCTCTCTCTCTCTCTCTCTCTCTCTATCTCTCTCTCTCCCTCCTTCCTTCCCCATGTGTGTGCGTTTTCATAATCCCCAGGGGGAGTGCACATTGAGAATCACAGTTCGCATTGGAAGGGTTAGGCAGGTGACCCTTGGCTCTTCCGTCATACTGGGACAGGTGGGTGGCCCTGTGACCCCATGGAATGAACTGAAGATGCAGAGCACAAGATGATTCTAGCTCCGCAACTGTTACCGCCCCCGAACCCCCAGCGGCCCTCCTGGCACAGCAACAAGACCCAAGTTCCATGTTCTAATTTCCCAGTTCCCTGGTCTCCAGCGACACAGGAGTATCTTCCAAGGTGGCAAGCTTGCCCTTCTCTCTTCTCCGACATGGGCATCGTGGGAAGGGGCTCGAAGCCCTACTCTGACCATCACCACCAATGCCGCTGCAGCCGCAGCTGCCGCCAAGCTGCCATAGTGGCTGGTACTGGGCTGTGCTAGGCTGGGCTCCTAGGCAGGCTGGGGAGTGCAGCCGCATTCTCATGGGGCGCCTGGGAGACAGCAACCCAAGTCTAAGGCCACACCACCTGAATGCGCCCCGATCTCGTCTGATCTCAGAAGCTAAGCAGGGTCGGGCCTGGTTCGTACTTGGATGGGAGATCGCATGGGAATACCGGGTGCCATAGCCTTTTTGTTTTGTGTTTCTCTCTCATTGTGGTGGCTTAGTATTCTTTTGTTTTTTATAATACTCTCATTCTCCAAGGGAACTGCTTAGTTTCTTCCATGATTTTCCTTTTTTGTTTTATTGTTTGTTTTTTTTTTTTTTTTTAAGTCCGAATAGAGTAGTGTTAGGCTTTGGGTAGAAAATAGTAGAAAAATAGTGTACAATAACAGCATTGTGTGCTTTAGACATGGTGCTAGAGAGAGGAAGTTGAGATTCCTATATCTTGATCTGTCCTTCAAGGCCTAAGGGCAGAGACCCAGCACAGGCTAGGAGACCTCCACCTATCCTCCCTGTGCACCCTTGAAACTGCCACTCCCCCAACACACCCGGAGCCCACTGTGACATCCCTCGAAGTTAACCCACTGCTCAGAGGCCTCACACAGGCAGTAATCCAATGAGGAGGGGAAACACCAGAATACTGATCCCAGAAACATGCAGGATATATGTTGTCTGTGTATTCGTGTGACTGTGTGTCTGTCTATGTAGGAATGCTTGTGTACCAGTGTGCTTGTGTGCTCACCAGCCAGTGTTCCACTCTCTCTCTCTCTCTCTCTCTCTCTCTCTCTCTCTCTCTCTCTCTCTCTCTCCCTCCTTCCTTCCCCATGTGTGTGCATTTGCATAATCCCCAGGGGGAGTGCACGATGAGAATCACAGTTCGCATTGAATGGTAAGGCAGGTGACCCTTGGCTCTTCCGTCATACTGGGACAGGTGGGTGGTTCTGGAACCCATGGAATGAACTGAAGATGCAAAGCACAAGATGATTCTAGCTCCACAACTGTTACCGCCCCCGAACCCCCAGCACCCCCCCTGGCACAGCAACAAGACCCAAGTTCCATGTTCTAAGTTCCGAGTTCCCTGGTCTCCAGCGACCCAGGAGCATCTTCCAAGGTGGCAAGCTTGCCCTTCTCTCTTCTCCGACATGGGCATTGTGGGAAGGGGCTCGAAGCCCTTCTCTGACCATCACCACCAAAGCCGCTGCAGCCGCAGCTGCCGCCAAGCTGCCATAGTGGCTGTTACTGGGCTGTGCTAGGCTGGGCTCCTTGGCAGGCTGGGGAGTGCAGCCGCATTCTCATGGGGCGCCTGGGAGACAGCAGCCCAAGTCTAAGGCCACACCACCTTGAACGCGCCCGATCTCGTCTGATCTCGGAAGCTAAGCAGGGTCGGGCCTGGTTCGTACTTGGATGGGAGATCGCATGGGAATACCGGGTGCCATAGCCTTTTTGTTTTGTGTTTCTCTCTCATTGTGGTGGCTTAGTATTCTTTTGTTTTTTATAATACTCTCATTCTCCAAGGGAACTGCTTAGTTTCTTCCATGATTTTCCTTTTTTGTTTTATTGTTTGTTTTTTTTTTTTTTTTTTTTTTAATCCGAATAGAGTAGTGTTAGGCTTTGGGTAGAAAATAGTAGAAAAATAGTGTACAATAACAGCATTGTGTGCTTTAGACATGGTGCTAGAGAGAGGAAGTTGAGATTCCTATATCTTGATCTGTCCTTCAAGGCCTAAGGGCAGAGACCCAGCACAGGCTAGGAGACCTCCACCTATCCTCCCTGTGCACCCTTGAAACTGCCACTCCCCCAACACACCCGGAGCCCACTGTGACATCCCTCGAAGTTAACCCACTGCTCAGAGGCCTCACACAGGCAGTAATCCAATGAGGAGGGGAAACACCGGAATACTGATCCCAGAAACATGCAGGATATATGTTGTCTGTGTATTCGTGTGACTGTGTGTCTGTCTGTCTATGTAGGAATGCTTGTGTACCAGTGTGCTTGTGTGCTCATTAGCCAGTGTTTCTCTCTCTCTCTCTCTCTCTCTCTCTCTCTCTCTCTCTCTCTCTCTCTCTCTCTCCCTCCCTCCCTCCTTCCCCATGTGTGTGCGTTTTTATAGTCCCCAGGGGGAGTGTACGTTGTGAATCACAGTTGGCATTGGAAGGGGAAGGCAGATGGCCCTTGTCTCTTCCTTGAAACTGGGAGAGGTGGGTGTCCCTGTGACCCCATGGAAGGAACTGAAGATACAGAGCCCAAGAGGATTCTAGCTCCGCAACTGGTACTGCCCCCGAAACTCCAGTGGCCCCCCTGGCACAGCAACAAGACCCAAGTTCCAAGTTCTAAGTTCCGAGTTCCCTGGTCTCCAGCGAAACAGAAGCATCTTCCAAAGTGGCAAGCTTGCCCTTCTCTCTTCTCCGACATGGTCATTGTGGGAAGGGGCTCAAAGCCCTTCTCTAACCATCACCACCAAAGCCACTGCAGCCTCCTCTGCCGCCAAGCTGCCATCGACGCTGGGAGTGGGCTGTGCTCTGCTTGGCTCCTTGGCAGGCTGGGGAGTGCAGCCGCATTCTCGTGGGGCGCCTGGCAGACAGCCGCCCAAGACTAAGGCCACACCACCCTGAATGCCCCCGATAGCGTCTGATCTTGGAAGCTGAGCAGGGTCGGGCCTGATTCGTACTTCGATGGGAGACCACCTGGGAATACCGGGTGCCTTAGCCTTTTTGTTTTGTGTCTCTCTCTCCTTGTGGTGGCTTAGTATTCTTTTCTTTTTTATAATCCTCTCATTCTCCAAGAGAATTGGTTGGTTTCTTCCTGATTTTCCTTTTTTGTTTTTTTGTTTGTTTTTTTTTTTTTAAGTCCAAATAGAGTAGGGTTAGGCTTTGGGTAGAAAATAGGAGAAAAATAGTGTACAATATCTGCATTGTGCGCTTTAGACATGGTGCTGGAGAGGGAGTTGAGATTCCTATATCTTGATCTGTCCTTCAAGCCTTAAGGGCAGAGACCCAGCGCACCTAGGACACCTCCACCTATCCTCCCTGTGCACCCAGGAAACTGCCACTCCCCCAACACCTCCACAGCCCATCGTGACATCCTTCGAAGTTAACCCACTGCTCAGAGGCCTCACACAGGCAGGAATCCAACGAGGAGGGGAAACACCGGAATCTGATCCCAGAAACATGCAGGATATATGTTGTCTGTGTATTTGTGTGCCTGTGTGTCTGTCTATGTAGGAATGCTTGTGTACCAGTGTGCTTGTGTGCTCACCAGCCAGTGTTCCTCTCTCTCTCTCTCTCTCTCTCTCTCTCTCTCTATCTCTCTCTCTCTCTCTCTCTCTCTCTCTCTCTCTCTCTCTCTCTCTCTCTCTCTCTCCCTCCTTCCTTCCCCATGTGTGTGCGTTTTCATAATCCCCAGGGGGAGTGCACATTGAGAATCACAGTTCGCATTGGAAGGGTTAGGCAGGTGACCCTTGGCTCTTCCTTCATACTGGGACAGGTGGGTGGCCCTGTGACCCCATGGAATGAACTGAAGATGCAGAGCACAAGATGATTCTAGCTCCGCAACTGTTACCGCCCCCGAACCCCCAGCGGCCCTCCTGGCACAGCAACAAGACCCAAGTTCCATGTTCTAATTTCCCAGTTCCCTGGTCTCCAGCGACACAGGAGTATCTTCCAAGGTGGCAAGCTTGCCCTTCTCTCTTCTCCGACATGGGCATCGTGGGAAGGGGCTCGAAGCCCTACTCTGACCATCACCACCAAAGCCGCTGCAGCCGCAGCTGCCGCCAAGCTGCCATAGTGGCTGGTACTGGGCTGTGCTAGGCTGGGCTCCTAGGCAGGCTGGGGAGTGCAGCCGCATTCTCATGGGGCGCCTGGGAGACAGCAACCCAAGTCTAAGGCCACACCTTCTGAATGCGCCCGATCTCGTCTGATCTCAGAAGCTAAGCAGGGTCGGGCCAGGTTCGTACTTGGATGGGAGATCGCATGGGAATACCGGGTGCCATAGCCTTTTTGTTTTGTGTTTCTCTCTCATTGTGGTGGCTTAGTATTCTTTTGTTTTTTATAATACTCTCATTCTCCAAGGGAACTGCTTAGTTTCTTCCATGATTTTCCTTTTTTGTTTTATTGTTTGTTTTTTTTTTTTTTTTTTTTAATCCGAATAGAGTAGTGTTAGGCTTTGGGTAGAAAATAGTAGACAAATAGTGTACAATAACAGCATTGTGTGCTTTAGACATGGTGCTAGAGAGAGGAAGTTGAGATTCCTATATCTTGATCTGTCCTTCAAGGCCTAAGGGCAGAGACCCAGCACAGGCTAGGAGACCTCCACCTATCCTCCCTGTGCACCCTTGAAACTGCCACTCCCCCAACACACCCGGAGCCCACTGTGACATCCCTCGAAGTTAACCCACTGCTCAGAGGCCTCACACAGGCAGTAATCCAATGAGGAGGGGAAACACCAGAATACTGATCCCAGAAACATGCAGGATATATGTTGTCTGTGTATTCGTGTGACTGTGTGTCTGTCTGTCTATGTAGGAATGCTTGTGTACCAGTGTGCTTGTGTGCTCATTAGCCAGTGTTCCTCTCTCTCTCTCTCTCTCTCTCTCTCTCTCTCTCTCTCTCTCTCTCTCCCTCCCTCCCTCCTTCCCCATGTGTGTGCGTTTTTATAGTCCCCAGGGGGAGTGTACGTTGTGAATCACAGTTGGCATTGGAAGGGGAAGGCAGATGGCCCTTGTCTCTTCCTTGAAACTGGGAGAGGTGGGTGTCCCTGTGACCCCATGGAAGGAACTGAAGATACAGAGCCCAAGAGGATTCTAGCTCCGCAACTGGTACTGCCCCCGAACCCCCAGTGGCCCCCCTGGCACAGCAACAAGACCCAAGTTCCAAGTTCTAAGTTCCGAGTTCCCTGGTCTCCAGCGAAACAGAAGCATCTTCCAAAGTGGCAAGCTTGCCCTTCTCTCTTCTCCGACATGGTCATTGTGGGAAGGGGCTCAAAGCCCTTCTCTAACCATCACCACCAAAGCCACTGCAGCCTCCTCTGCCGCCAAGCTGCCATCGACGCTGGGAGTGGGCTGTGCTCTGCTTGGCTCCTTGGAAGGCTGGGGAGTGCAGCCGCATTCTCGTGGGGCACCTGGCAGACAGCCGCCCAAGACTAAGGCCACACCACCCTGAATGCCCCCCGATAGCGTCTGATCTTGGAAGCTGAGCAGGGTCGGGCCTGGTTCGTACTTCGATGGGAGACCGCCTGGGAATACCGGGTGCCTTAGCCTTTTTGTTTTGTGTCTCTCTCTCCTTGTGGTGGCTTAGTATTCTTTTCTTTTTTTATAATCCTCTCATTCTCCAAGAGAATTGGTTGGTTTCTTCCTGATTTTCCTTTTTTGTTTTTTTGTTTGTTTTTTTCTTTTTTAAGTCCAAATAGAGTAGGGTTAGGCTTTGGGTAGAAAATAGGAGAAAAATAGTGTACAATATCTGCATTGTGCGCTTTAGACATGGTGCTGGAGAGGGAGTTGAGATTCCTATATCTTGATCTGTCCTTCAAGCCTTAAGGGCAGAGACCCAGCGCACCCTAGGACACCTCCACCTATCCTCCCTGTGCACCCAGGAAACTGCCACTCCCCCAACACCTCCACAGCCCATCGTGACATCCTTCGAAGTTAACCCACTGCTCAGAGGCCTCACACAGGCAGGAATCCAACGAGGAGGGGAAACACCGGAATCTGATCCCAGAAACATGCAGGATATATGTTGTCTGTGTATTTGTGTGCCTGTGTGTCTGTCTATGTAGGAATGCTTGTGTACCAGTGTGCTTGTGTGCTCACCAGCCAGTGTTCCTCTCTCTCTCTCTCTCTCTCTCTCTCTCTCTCTCTCTCTATCTCTTTCTCTCTCTCTCTCTCTCTCTCTCTCCTCTCTCTCTCCCTCCTTCCTTCCCCATGTGTGTGCGTTTTCATAATCCCCAGGGGGAGTGCACATTGAGAATCACAGTTCGCATTGGAAGGGTTAGGCAGGTGACCCTTGGCTCTTCCGTCATACTGGGACAGGTGGGTGGCCCTGTGACCCCATGGAATGAACTGAAGATGCAGAGCACAAGATGATTCTAGCTCCGCAACTGTTACCACCCCCGAACCCCCAGCGGCCCTCCTGGCACAGCAACAAGACCCAAGTTCCATGTTCTAATTTCCCAGTTCCCTGGTCTCCAGCGACACAGGAGCATCTTCCGAGGTGGCAAGCTTGCCCTTCTCTCTTCTCCGACATGGGCATCGTGGGAAGGGGCTCGAAGCCCTACTCTGACCATCACCACCAATGCCGCTGCAGCCGCAGCTGCCGCCAAGCTGCCATAGTGGCTGGTACTGGGCTGTGCTAGGCTGGGCTCCTAGGCAGGCTGGGGAGTGCAGCCGCATTCTCATGGGGCGCCTGGGAGACAGCAACCCAAGTCTAAGGCCACACCTTCTGAATGCGCCCGATCTCGTCTGATCTCAGAAGCTAAGCAGGGTCGGGCCTGGTTCGTACTTGGATGGGAGACCGCTTGGGAATACCAGGTGCCGTAGCCTTTTTGTTTTGTGTCTATCTCTCCTTGTGGTGGCTTACTATTCTTTTGTTTTTTATAATCCTCTCATTCTGCAAGAGAACTGCTTGGATTCTTCCTGATTTTCCTTTTTTGTTTTTTTGTTTGTTTTTTTTTTTTTTAAGTCCAAATAGAGTAGGGTTAGGCTTTGGGTAGAAAATAGGAGAAAAATAATGTACTGTATCAGCATTGTGCGCTTTAGACATGGTGCTGGAGAGGGAGTTGAGATTCCTATATCTTGATCAGTCTTTCTAGGCCTAAGGGCAGAGACCCAGCGCAGGCTAGGACACCTCCACCTATCCTCCCTGTGCACCCAGGAAACTGCCACTCCCCCAACATCTCCACAACCCATCGTGACATCCTTCGATGTTAACCCACTTCTCAGAGGCCTCACACAGGCAGTAATCCAACGAGGAGGGGAAACACCGGAGTACTGATCCCAAAAACATGCAGGATACATGTTGTCTGTGTATTCGTGTGCCTGTGTGTCTGTCTGTCAATGTAGGAATGCTTGTGTCCCAGTGTGCTTGTGTGCTCACCAGCCAGTGTCTCTCTCTCTCTCTCTCTCTCTCTCTCTCTCTCTCTCTCTCTCTCTCTCTCTCTCTCCTCACTCCCTCCTTGCCCATGTGTGTGCGTTTGCATAGTCCCCAGGGTTATTCCACGATGAGACTAAGAGTTGGCCATGGAAGGGGAAGGCTGGTTTCCCTTGGGTCTTCCTTATACTGGGACAAGTGGGTGGCCCTGTGACCCCATGGAAGGAACTGAAGATACAGAGCACAAGGGGATTCTAGCTCTGCAACTGTTACCGCCCCTAAGGCCCAGCTTCCCTCCTGGCACAGCAACAAGACCCAAGTTCCAAGTTCTAAATTCCGAGTTCCCTGGTCTCAAGCGACCCAGTAGCATCTTCCAAGGGGGCAAGCTTGCCCTTCTCTCTTCTCCGACATGGGCATTGAGGGAAGGGGCACGAAGCCCTTCTCTGACCATCATCATCAAAGCTGCTGCAGCCGCCGCCCCGCCTACAAGCTGCCATAGAAGCTGGTAATGGGCTGTGCTCGGCTGAGCTCCTTGGCAGGCTGGGGAGTGCAGCCGCATTCTCATGGGGTGCCTGGGAGACAGCCTCCCAAGTCTAAGGCCACACCTTCTGAATGTGCCCGATCTCGTCTGATCTCAGAAGCTAAGCAGGGTCGGGCCTGGTTCGTACTTGGATGGGAGACCGCTTGGGAATACCGGGTGCCGTAGCCTTTTTGTTTTGTGTCTCTATCTCCTTGTAGTGGCTTACTATTCTTTTGTTTTTTATAATCCTCTCATTCTCCAAGAGAACTGCTTGGATTCTTCCTGATTTTCCTTTTTTGTTTTTTTTTTTGTTTTTTTTTTTTTAAGTCCAAATAGAGTAGGGTGAGGCTTTGGGTAGAAAATAGGAGAAAAATAATGTACTATATCAGCATTGTGCGCTTTAGACATCGTGCTGGAGAGGGAGTTGAGATTCCTATATCTTGATCTGTCTTTCAAGGCCTAAGGGCAGAGACCCAGTGCAGGCTAGGACACCTCCACCTATCCTCCGTGTGCACCCAGTAAACTCCCACTCCCCCAATATCTCCACAGCCCATCGTGACATCCTTCGATGTTAACCCACTTCTCAGAGGCCTCACACAGGCAGTAATCCAACGAGGAGGGGAAACACCGGAGTACTGATCCCAAAAACAAGCAGGATACATGTTGTCTGTGTATTCGTGTGCCTGTGTGTCTGTCTGTCAATGTAGGAATGCTTGTGTCCCAGTGTGCTTGTGTGCTCACCAGCCAGTGTTCCTCTCTCTCTCTCTCTCTCTCTCTCTCTCTCTCTCTCTCTCTCTCGCTCTCCCTCCCTCCCTTCTTCCCCATGTGTGTGCGTTTGCATAGTCCCCAGGGGGAGTGCACGTTGAGAATCACAGTTGGCATTGGAAGGGGAAGGCAGATGGCCCTTGGATCTTCCTTGATACTTTGACAGGTGGGTGGCCCTGTGACCCCATGGAAGGAACTGAAGATACAGAGCCCAAGAGGATTCTAGCTCCACAACTGTTACCGCCCCCGAACCCCCAGCATCCCCCTGGCACAGCAACAAGACCCAAGTTCCATGTTCTAAGTTCCGAGTTCCCTGGTCTCCAGCGACCCAGGAGCATCTTCCAAGGTGGCAAGCTTGCCCTTCTCTCTTCTCCGACATGGTCATTGTGGGAAGGGGCTCGAAGCCCTTCTCAACCATCACTACCAAACCCGCTGCATCCGCCTCTGCCCCCAAGCTGCCATAGTCGCTGGGAGTGGGCTGTGCTTCGCTGGGCTCCTTGGCAGGCTGGGGAGTGCAGCAGCATTCTCATGGGGCGCCTGGAAGACAGCCGCCCAAGTCTAAGGCCACACCACCCTGAATGCGCCCGATCTCATCTGATCTTGGAGGCTGAGCAGTGTAGGGCCTGGTTCGTACTTGGATGGGAGACCGCCTGGGAATACCGGGTGCCATAGCCTTTTTGTTTTGTGTCTTTCTCTCCTTGTGGTGGCTTAGTATTCTTTTGTTTTTTATAATCCTCTCATTCTCCAAGAGAACTGGTTGGTATCTTCCTGATTTTCCTTTTTTGTTTTTTTTGTTTGTTTTTTTTTAAGTCCAAATAGAGTAGTGTTAGGCTTTGCGTAGAAAATAGGAGAAAAATAGTGTACTATATCAGCACTGTGCGCTTTAGACATGGTGCTGGAGAGGGAGTTGTGATTCCTATATCTTGATCTGTCCTTCAAGGCCTAAGGGCAGAGACCCAGCACAGGCTAGGACACCTCCACCTATCCTCCCTGTGCACCCAGGAAACTGCCACTCCCCCCAACACCTCCACAGCCCACCGTGACACCCTTCGATGTTAACCCACTTCTCAGAGGCCTCACACAGGCAGGAATCCAACGAGGAGGGGAAACACCGGAGTACTGATCCCAGAAATATGCAGGATACATGTTATGTGTGTATTTGTGTGCCTGTGTGTCTGTCTGTCTATGTAGGAAATCTTGTGTACCAGTGTGCTTGTGTGCTCACCAGCCAGTGTTCCTCTCTCTCTCTCTCTCCCTCTCTCTCTCTCTCTCTCTCTCTCTTCTCTCTCTCTCCCTCCCTCCCTCCTTCTCCATGTGTGTGCGTTTTTATAGTCCCCAGGGGGAGTGTACGTTGTGAATCACAGTTGGCATTGGAAGGGGAAGGCAGATGGCCCTTGTCTCTTCCTTGATACTGGGAGAGGTGGGTGTCCCTGTGACCCCATGGAAGGAACTGAAGATACAGAGCCCAAGAGGATTCTAGCTCCGCAACTGGTACTGCCCCCCGAACCCCCAGTGGCCCCCCCTGGCACAGCAACAAGACCCAAGTTCCAAGTTCTAAGTTCCGAGTTCCCTGGTCTCCAGCGAACCAGAAGCATCTTCCAAAGTGGCAAGCTTGCCCTTCTCTCTTCTCCGACATGGTCATTGTGGGAAGGGGCTCGAAGCCCTTCTCTAACCATCACCACCAAAGCCACTGCAGCCTCCTCTGCCGCCAAGCTGCCATCGACGCTGGGAGTGGGCTGTGCTCTGCTTGGCTCCTTGGCAGGCTGGGGGAGTGCAGCCGCATTCTCGTGGGGCACCTGGCAGACAGCCGCCCAAGACTAAGGCCACACCACCCTGAATGCCCCCGATAGCGTCTGATCTTGGAAGCTGAGCAGGGTCGGGCCTGATTCGTACTTCGATGGGAGACCGCCTGGGAATACCGGGTGCCTTAGCCTTTTTGTTTTTTGTCTCTCTCTCCTTGTGGTTGCTTAGTATTCTTTTCTTTTTTATAATCCTCTCATTCTCCAAGAGAACTGGTTGGTTTCTTCCTGATTTTCCTTTTTTGTTTTTTTTGTTTGTTTTTTTTTTTTTAAGTCCAAATAGAGTAGGGTTAGGCTTTGGGTAGAAAATAGGAGAAAAATAGTGTACAATATCGGCATTGTGCGCTTTAGACATGGTGCTGGAGAGGGAGTTGAGATTCCTATATCTTGATCTGTCCTTCAAGCCTTAAGGGCAGAGACCCAGCGCACCCTAGGACACCTCCACCTATCCTCCCTGTGCACCCAGGAAACTGCCACTCCCCCCAACACCTCCACAGCCCATCGTGACATCCTTCGAAGTTAACCCACTGCTCAGAGGCCTCACACAGGCAGGAATCCAACGAGGAGGGGAAACACCGGAGTCTGATCCCAGAAACATGCAGGATATATGTTGTCTGTGTATTTGTGTGCCTGTGTGTCTGTCTATGTAGGAATGCTTGTGTACCAGTGTGCTTGTGTGCTCACCAGCCAGTGTTCCTCTCTCTCTCTCTCTCTCTCTCTCTCTCTCTCTCTCTACTCTTTTTTTTCTCTCTCTCTCTCTCTCTCTCCCTCCTTCCTTCCCCCATGTGTGTGCCTTTGCATAATCCCCAGGGGGAGTGCACGATGAGAATCACAGTTCGCATTGAATGGTAAGGCAGGTGGCCCTTGGCTCTTCCGTCATACTGGGACAGGTGGGTGGCCCTGTGACCCCATGGAAGGAACTGAAGATACAGAGCCCAAGGGGATTCTAGCTCTGCATCTGTTACCGCCCCCAAAGGCCCAGCTTCCCTCCTGGCACAGCAACAAGACTCAAGTTCCAAGTTCTAAATTCCGAGTTCCCTGGTCTCCAGCGACCCAGGAGCATCTTCCAAGGTGGCAAGCTTGCCCTTCTCTCTTCTCCGACATTGGCATTGTGGGAAGGGGCTCGAAGCCCTTCTCTGACCATCACCACCAAAGCCGCTGCAGCCGCCGCCCCGCCGCCAAGCTGCCATAGTCGCTGGTAATGGGCTGTGCTCGGCTGGGCTCCTTGACAGGCTGGGGAGTGCAGCCGCATTCTCATGGGGTGCCTGGGAGACAGCCGCCCAAGTCTAAGGCCACACCACCCTGAACGCGCCCGATCTCGTCTGATCTCGGAAGCTAAGCAGGGTCGGGCCTGGTTCGTACTTGGATGGGAGACCGCTTGGGAATACCGGGTGCTGTAGCCTTTTTGTTTTGTGTCTCTCTCTCCTTGTGGTGGCTTACTATTCTTTTGTTTTTTATAATCCTCTCATTCTCCAAGAGAACTGGTTAGTTTCTTCCATGATTTTCCTTTTTTTTTTTTTTTTTTTTTTTAAGTCCGAATAGAGTAGGGTTAGGCTTTGGGGAGAAAATGGGAGAAAAATAGTGTAAAATATCAGCATTGTGTGCTTTAGACATGGTGCTGGAGAGGGAGTTGAGATTCCTATATCTTGATATGTCCTTCAAGGCCTAAGGGCAGAGCACCTCCACATGCTAGGAGACCTCCACGTATCCTCCCTGTGCACCCAGCAAACTGCCACTCCCCCAACACACCCGCAGCCCACCGTGACATCCTTCGAAGTTAACCTACTGTTCAGAGGCCTCACACAGGCAGGAATCCAACGAGGAGCTGAAACAACGGAATACTGATCCCAGAAACATGCAGGACATATGTTGTCTGTGTATTTGTGTGCCTGTGTGTCTGTCTATGTAGGAATGCTTGTGTACCAGTGTGCTTGTGTGCTCACAAGCCATTGTTCCTCTCTCACTCTCTCTCTCTCTCTCTCTCTCTCTCTCTCTCTTTCCTCTCTCCTCCCTCCCTCCCTCCTTCCCCATGTGTGTGCGTTTTTATAGTCCCCAGGGGGGAGTGTACGTTGAGAATCACAGTTGGCATTGGAAGGGGAAGGCAGGTGGCCCTTGGCTCTTCCTAGATACTGGGAGAGGTGGGTGTCCCTGTGACCCCATGGAAGGAACTGAAGATACAGAGCCCAAGAGGATTCTAGCTCCACAACTGGTACCGCCCCCGAACCCTCAGTGGCCCCCCTGGCACAGCAACAAGACCCAAGTTCCAAGTTCTAAGTTCCGAGTTCCCTGGTCTCCAGCGACACAGAAGCATCCTCCAAAGTGGCAAGCTTGCCCTTCTCTCTTCTCCAACATGGTCATTGTGGGAAGGGGCTCAAAGCCCTTCTCTAACCATCACCACCAAAGCCGCTGCAGCCTCCTCCGCCGCCAAGCTGCCATAGTCGCTGGTAGTGGGCTGTGCTCTGCTTGGCTCCTTGGCAGGCTGGGGAGTGCAGCCGCATTCTCATGGGGCACCTGGGAGACAGCCGCCCAAGACTAAGGCCACACCACCCTGAATGCCCCCGATAGCGTCTCATCTTGGAAGCTGAGCAGGGACGGGCCTGATTCGTACTTGGATGGGAGACCACCTGGGAATACCGGGTGCCGTAGCCTTTTTGTTTTTTGTCTCTCTCTCCTTGTGGTTGCTTACTATTCTTTTCTTTTTTATAATCCTCTCATTCTCCAAGAGAACTGGTTGGTTTCTTCCATGATTTTCCTTTTTTTTTTTTTTTTGTTTTTTTCTTTTTTAAGTCCAAATAGAGTAGGGTTAGGCTTTGGGTAGAAAATAGGAGAAAAATAGTGTACAATATCAGCATTGTGCGCTTTAGACATGGTGCTGGAGAGGGAGTTGAGATTCCTATATCTTGATCTGTCCTTCAAGACCTAAGGGCAGAGACCCAGCCCAGCCTAGGACACCTCCACCTATCCTCCCTGTGCACCCAGGAAACTGCCACTCCCCCCAACACCTCCACAGCCCATCGTGACATCCTTCGAAGTTAACCCTCTGCTCAGAGGCCTCACACATGCAGGAATCCAACGAGGAGGGGAAACACCGGAGTCTGATCCCAGAAACATGCAGGATATATGTTGTCTGTGTATTTGTGTGCCTGTGTGTCTGTCTATGTAGGAATGCTTGTGTACCAGTGTGCTTGTGTGCTCACCAGCCAGTGTTCCACTCTCTCTCTCTCTCTCTCTCTCTCTCTCTCTCTCTCTCTCTCTCTCCCCCTCCTTCCTTCCCCATGTGTGTGCATTTGCATAATCCCCAGGGGGAGTGCATGATGAGAATCACAGTTCGCATTGAATGGTAAGGCAGGTGGCCCTTGGCTCTTCCGTCATACTGGGACAGGTGGGTGGCCCTGGACCCCATGGAATGAACTGAAGATGCAAAGCACAAGATGATTCTAGCTCCACAACTGTTACTGCCCCCGAACCCCCAGCTGCCCTCCTGGCACAGCAACAAGACCCAAGTTCCAAGTTCTAATTTCCGAGTTCCCTGGTCTCCACCGACCCAGGAGCATCTTCCAAGGTGGCAAGCTTGCCCTTCTCTCTTCTCCGACATGGGCATTGTGGGAAGGGGCTCGAAGCCCTTCTCTGACCATCACCACCAAAGCCGCTGCAGCCGCAGCTGCTGCCAAGCTGCCATAGTGGCTGGTACTGGGCTGTGCTAGGCTGTGCTCCTTGGCAGGCTGGGGAGTGCAGCCGCATTCTCATGGGGCGCCTGGGAGACAGCAGCCCAAGTCTAAGGCCACACCACCTTGAACGCGCCCGATCTCGTCTGATCTCGGAAGCTAAGCAGGGTCGGGCCTGGTTCGTACTTGGATGGGAGATCGCATGGGAATACCGGGTGCCATAGCCTTTTTGTTTTGTGTTTCTCTCTCATTGTGGTGGCTTAGTATTCTTTTGTTTTTTATAATACTCTCATTCTCCAAGGGAACTGCTTAGTTTCTTCCATGATTTTCCTTTTTTGTTTTATTGTTTGTTTTTTTTTTTTTTTTTTTTAATCCGAATAGAGTAGTGTTAGGCTTTGGGTAGAAAATAGTAGAAAAATAGTGTACAATAACAGCATTGTGTGCTTTAGACATGGTGCTAGAGAGAGGAAGTTGAGATTCCTATATCTTGATCTGTCCTTCAAGGCCTAAGGGCAGAGACCCAGCACAGGCTAGGAGACCTCCACCTATCCTCCCTGTGCACCCTTGAAACTGCCACTCCCCCCAACACACCCGGAGCCCACTGTGACATCCCTCGAAGTTAACCCACTGCTCAGAGGCCTCACACAGGCAGTAATCCAACGAGGAGGGGAAACACCGGAATACTGATCCCAGACACATGCAGGATATATGTTGTCTGTGTATTCGTGTGCCTGTGTGTCTGTCTGTCTATGTAGGAATGCTTGTGTACCAGTGTGCTTGTGTGCTCATTAGCCAGTGTTTCTCTCTCTCTCTCTCTCTCTCTCTCTCTCTCTCTCTCTCTCTCTCTCTCTCCCTCCCTCCCTCCTTCCCCATGTGTGTGCCTTTTCATAGTCCCCAGGGGGAGTGTACGTTGTGAATCACAGTTGGCATTGGAAGGGGAAGGCAGATGGCCCTTGTCTCTTCCTTGATACTGGGAGAGGTGGGTGTCCCTGTGACCCCATGGAAGGAACTGAAGATACAGAGCCCAAGAGGATTCTAGCTCCGCAACTGGTACTGCCCCCGAACCCCCAGTGGCCCCCTGGCACAGCAACAAGACCCAAGTTCCAAGTTCTAAGTTCCGAGTTCCCTGGTCTCCAGCGAAACAGAAGCATCTTCCAAAGTGGCAAGCTTGCCCTTCTCTCTTCTCCGACATGGTCATTGTGGGAAGGGGCTCAAAGCCCTTCTCTAACCATCACCACCAAAGCCACTGCAGCCTCCTCTGCCGCCAAGCTGCCATCGACGCTGGGAGTGGGCTGTGCTCTGCTTGGCTCCTTGGAAGGCTGGGGAGTGCAGCCGCATTCTCGTGGGGCACCTGGCAGACAGCCGCCCAAGACTAAGGCCACACCACCCTGAATGCCCCCGATAGCGTCTGATCTTGGAAGCTGAGCAGGGTCGGGCCTGATTCGTACTTCGATGGGAGACCGCCTGGGAATACCGGGTGCCGTAGCCTTTTTGTTTTTTGTCTCTCTCTCCTTGTGGTGGCTTAGTATTCTTTTTTTTTTTATAATCCTCTCATTCTCCAAGAGAACTGGTTGGTTTCTTCCATGATTTTCCTTTTTTGTTTTTTTTTTGTTTTTTTTTTTTTAAGTCCAAATAGAGTAGGGTTAGGCTTTGGGTAGAAAATAGGAGAAAAATAGTGTACAATATCGGCATTGTGCGCTTTAGACATGGTGCTGGAGAGGGAGTTGAGATTCCTATATCTTGATCTGTCCTTCAAGCCTTAAGGGCAGAGACCCAGCACACCCTAGGACACCTCCACCTATCCTCCCTGTGCACCCAGGAAACTGCCACTCCCCCCAACACCTCCACAGCCCACCGTGACATCCTTCGAAGTTAACCCACTGCTCAGAGGCCTCACACAGGCAGGAATCCAACGAGGAGGGGAAACACCGGAATCTGATCCCAGAAACATGCAGGATATATGTTGTCTGTGTATTTGTGTGCCTGTGTGCTCTCTGTCTATGTAGGAATGCTTGTGTACCAGTGTGCTTGTGTGCTCACCAGCCAGTGTTCCTCTCTCTCTCTCTCTCTCTCTCTCTCTCTCTCTCTCTCTCTCTCTCCTCTTTTCTCTCTCTCTCTCTCTCTCTCTCTCTCTCTCTCTCTCTCTCTCCCCTTCCTTCCCCATGTGTGTGCGTTTTCATAATCCCCAGAGGGAGTGCACGATGAGAATCACAGTTCGCATTGGAAGGGGTAGGCAGGTGACCCTTGGCTCTTCCGTCATACTGGGACAGGTGGGTGGTTCTGGAACCCATGGAATGAACTGAAGATGCAAAGCACAAGATGATTCTAGCTCCACAACTGTTACTGCCCCCGAACCCCCAGCGGCCCTCCTGGCACAGCAACAAGACCCAAGTTCCAAGTTCTAATTTCCGAGTTCCCTGGTCTCCACCGACCCAGGAGCATCTTCCAAGGTGGCAAGCTTGCCCTTCTCTCTTCTCCGACATGGGCATTGTGGGAAGGGGCTCGAAGCCCTTCTCTGACCATCACCACCAAAGCCGCTGCAGCCGCAGCTGCTGCCAAGCTGCCATAGTGGCTGGTACTGGGCTGTGCTAGGCTGGGCTCCTTGGCAGGCTGGGGAGTGCAGCCGCATTCTCATGGGGCGCCTGGGAGACAGCAGCCCAAGTCTAAGGCCACACCACCTTGAACGCGCCCGATCTCGTCTGATCTCGGAAGCTAAGCAGGGTCGGGCCTGGTTCGTACTTGGATGGGAGATCGCATGGGAATACCGGGTGCCATAGCCTTTTTGTTTTGTGTTTCTCTCTCATTGTGGTGGCTTAGTATTCTTTTGTTTTTTATAATACTCTCATTCTCCAAGGGAACTGCTTAGTTTCTTCCATGATTTTCCTTTTTTGTTTTATTGTTTTTTTTTTTTTTTTTTTTTTTTTTTTAATCCGAATAGAGTAGTGTTAGGCTTTGGGTAGAAAATAGTAGAAAAATAGTGTACAATATCAGCATTGTGTGCTTTAGACATGGTGCTAGAGAGAGGAAGTTGAGATTCCTATATCTTGATCTGTCCTTCAAGGCCTAAGGGCAGAGACCCAGCACAGGCTAGGAGACCTCCACCTATCCTCCCTGTGCACCCTTGAAACTGCCACTCCCCCAACACACCCGCAGCCCACTGTGACATCCCTCGAAGTTAACCCACTGCTCAGAGGCCTCACACAGGCAGTAATCCAACGAGGAGGGGAAACACCGGAATACTGATCCCAGACACATGCAGGATATATGTTGTCTGTGTATTCGTGTGCCTGTGTGTCTGTCTGTCTATGTAGGAATGCTTGTGTACCAGTGTGCTTGTGTGCTCATTAGCCAGTGTTTCTCTCTCTCTCTCTCTCTCTCTCTCTCTCTCTCTCTCTCTCTCTCTCTCTCTCCCTCCCTCCCTCCTTCCCCCATGTGTGTGCGTTTTCATAGTCCCCAGGGGGAGTGTACGTTGTGAATCACAGTTGGCATTGGAAGGGGAAGGCAGATGGCCCTTGGCTCTTCCTTGATACTGGGAGAGGTGGGTGTCCCTGTGACCCCATGGAAGGAACTGAAGATACAGAGCCCAAGAGGATTCTAGCTCCGCAACTGATACTGCCCCCCGAAACCCCTAGTGGCCCCCCTGGCACAGCAACAAGACCCAAGTTCCAAGTTCTAAGTTCCGAGTTCCCTGGTCTCCAGCGAACCAGAAGCATCTTCCAAAGTGGCAAGCTTGCCCTTCTCTCTTCTCCGACATGGTCATTGTGGGAAGGGGCTCAAAGCCCTTCTCTAACCATCACCACCAAAGCCGCTGCAGCCTCCTCTGCCGCCAAGCTGCCATCGACGCTGGGAGTGGGCTGTGCTCTGCTTGGCTCCTTGGCAGGCTGGGGAGTGCAGCCGCATTCTCGTGGGGCGCCTGGCAGACAGCCGCCCAAGACTAAGGCCACACCACCCTGAATGCCCCCCGATAGCGTCTGATCTTGGAAGCTGAGCAGGGTCGGGCCTGATTCGTACTTCGATGGGAGACCACCTGGGAATACCGGGTGCCTTAGCCTTTTTGTTTTTTGTCTCTCTCTCCTTGTGGTTGCTTAGTATTCTTTTCTTTTTTATAATCCTCTCATTCTCCAAGAGAATTGGTTGGTTTCTTCCTGATTTTCCTTTTTTGTTTTTTTGTTTGTTTTTTTCTTTTTTAAGTCCAAATAGAGTAGGGTTAGGCTTTGGGTAGAAAATAGGAGAAAAATAGTGTACAATATCTGCATTGTGCGCTTTAGACATGGTGCTGGAGAGGGAGTTGAGATTCCTATATCTTGATCTGTCCTTCAAGCCTTAAGGGCAGAGACCCAGCGCACCCTAGGACACCTCCACCTATCCTCCCTGTGCACCCAGGAAACTGCCACTCCCCCAACACCTCCACAGCCCATCGTGACATCCTTCGAAGTTAACCCACTGCTCAGAGGCCTCACACAGGCAGGAATCCAACGAGGAGGGGAAACACCGGAATCTGATCCCAGAAACATGCAGGATATATGTTGTCTGTGTATTTGGGTGCCTGTGTGTCTGTCTATGTAGGAATGCTTGTGTACCAGTGTGCTTGTGTGCTCACCAGCCAGTGTTCCTCTCTCTCTCTCTCTCTCTCTCTCTCTCTCTCTCTCTCTCTCTCTCTCTCTCCCTCCTTCCTTCCCCCATGTGTGTGCGTTTTCATAATCCCCAGAGGGAGTGCACGTTGAGAATCACAGTTCGCATTGGAAGGGTTAGGCAGGTGACCCTTGGCTCTTCCGTCATACTGGGACAGGTGGGTGGCCCTGTGACCCCATGGAATGAACTGAAGATGCAGAGCACAAGATGATTCTAGCTCCGCAACTGTTACCGCCCCCGAACCCCCAGCGGCCCTCCTGGCACAGCAACAAGACCCAAGTTCCAAGTTCTAATTTCCGAGTTCCCTGGTCTCCAGCGACACAGGAGCATCTTCCAAGGTGGCAAGCTTGCCCTTCTCTCTTCTCCGACATGGGCATCGTGGGAAGGGGCTCGAAGCCCTACTTTGACCATCACCACCAATGCCGCTGCAGCCGCAGCTGCCGCCAAGCTGCCATAGTGGCTGGTACTGGGCTGTGCTAGGCTGGGCTCCTTGGCAGGCTGGGGAGTGCAGCCGCATTCTCATGGGGCGCCTGGGAGACAGCAACCCAAGTCTAAGGCCACACCTTCTGAATGCGCCCGATCTCGTCTGATCTCGGAAGCCAAGCAGGGTCGGGCCTGGTTCGTACTTGGATGGGAGATCGCGTGGGAATACCGGGTGCCGTAGCCTTTTTGTTTTGTGTTTCTCTCTCATTGTGGTGGCTTAGTATTCTTTTGTTTTTTATAATCCTCTCATTCTCCAAGGGAACTGGTTAGTTTCTTCCATGATTTTCCTTTTTAGTTTTATTGTTTGTTTTCTTTTTTTTTTAAATCCGAATTGAGTAGTGTTAGGCTTTAGGTTGAAAATAGTAGAAAAATAGTGTACAATATCAGCATTGTGTGCTTTAGACATGGTGCTAGAGAGAGGAAGTTGAGATTCCTATATCTTGATCTGTCCTTCAAGGCCTAAGGGCAGAGACCCAGCACAGGCTAGGAGACCTCCACCTATCCTCCCTGTGCACCCTTGAAACTGCCACTCCCCCAACACACCCGCAGCCCACCGTGACATCCTTCGAAATTAACCCACTGCTCAGAGGCCTCACACAGGCAGTAATCCAATGAGGAGGGGAAACACCGGAATACTGATCCCAGAAACATGCAGGATATATGTTGTCTGTGTATTCGTGTGCCTCTGTGTCTGTCTGTCTATGTAGGAATGCTTGTGTACCAGTGTGCTTGTGTGCTCACTAGCCAGTGTTCCTCTCTCTCTCTCTCTCTCTCTCTCTCTCTCTCTCTCTCTCTCTCTCTCTCTCTCTCCATCCATCCGGATGTGTGTGTTTTTCATTCTCCCCAGGGGGAGTGCACGATGAGAATCACAGTTGGCATTGGAAGGGTAAGGCAGCTGACCCTTGGCTCTTCCTTGATACTGGGACAGGTGGGTGGCCCTGTGACCCCATGGAATGAACTGACGATGCAGAGCACAAGATGATTCTAGCTCCGCAACTGTTACCGCCCCCGAACCCCCAGCGGCCCTCCTGGCACAGCAACAAGACCCAAGTTCCAAGTTCTAATTTCCGAGTTCCCTGGTCTCCAGCGACCCAGGAGCATCTTCCAAGGTGGCAAGCGTGCCCTTCTCTCTTCTCCGACATGGGCATCGTGGGAAGGGGCTCGAAGCCCTTCTCTGACCCTCACCACAAGAGCCGCTGCAGCTGCAGCCGCCGCCAAGCTGCCATAGTCGCTGGTAGTTGGCTGTGCTAGGCTGGGCTACTTGGCAGGCTGGGGAGTGCAGCCGCATTCTTATGGGGCGCCTGGGAGACAGCCGCCCAAGTCTAATGCCAAACAACCCTGAACGCGCCCGATCTCGTCTGATCTCGGAAGCTAAACAGGGTCGGGCCTGGTTCATATTTGGATGGGAGACCGCATGGGAATACCGGGTGTTGTAGCCTTTTTGTTTTGTGTCTCTCTCTCCTTGTGGTGGCTTAGTATTCTTTTGTTTTTTATAATCCACTCATTCTCCAAGAGAACTGGTTAGTTTCTTCCATGATTTTCCTTTTTTGTTTTTTTGTTTGTTTGTTTTTTTTAAGTCTGAGTAGAGTAAGGTTAGGCTTTGGGTAGAAAATAGGAGAAAAATAGTGTACAATATCAGCATTGTGTGCTTTAGACATGGAGTTGGAGAGGGAGTTGAGATTCCTATATCTTGATCTGTCCTTCAAGGCCTAAGGGCAGAGAACCAGCACATTCTAGGACACCTCCACATATCCTCCCTGTGAACCCAGGAAACTGCCACTCCCCGACACACCATCAGCCCACCGTGACATATTTCGAAGTTAACCCACTGCTCAGAGGCCTCACACAGGCAGGAATCCAACAAGGAGGGTAAACACCGGAGTAGTGATCCCAGAAACATGCAGGATACATGTTGTCTGTGTATTCGTGTGCCTGTGTGTCTGTCTGTCTATGTATGAATGCTTGTGTTACAGTGTGCTTGTTTGCTCACCAGCCAGTGTTCCTCTCTCTCTCTCTCTCTCTCTCTCTCTCTCTCTCTCTCTCTCTCTCTCTCTCTCTCTCCCTCCTTCCCCATGTGTGTGTGTTTGCATAGTCCCCAGGGGAGTGCACGATGAGACTAAGAGTTGGCCATGGAAGGGGAAGGCAGGTGGCCCTTGGGTCTTCCTTGATACTGGGACAGGTGGGTGGCCCTGTGACCCCATGGAAGGAACTGAAGATACAGAGCCCAAGAGGATTCTAGCTCCGCAACTGTTACCACCCACAAACCCCCGGAGTCCCTCCTGGCACAGCAACAAGACCCAAGTTCCAAGTTCTAAGTTCCGAGTTCCCTGGTCTCCAGCGACCCAGGAGCATCTTCCAAGGTGGCAAGCTTGCCCTTCTCTCTTCTCCGACATGGGCATTGTGGGAAGGGGCACGAAGCCCTTCTCTGACCATCACCACCAAAGCCGCTGCAGCTGCCGCTGTCACCAAGCTGCCATAGTCGCTGGTAATGGGCTGTGCTCAGCTGGGCTCCTTGGCAGGCTGGGGAGTGCAGCCTCATTCTCATGGGGCGCCTGGGAGACCGCCGCCCAAGTCTAAGGCCACACCATAATGAACCCGCCCGATCTCGTCTGATCTCGGAAGCTAAACAGGGTCGGGCCTGGTCTGTACTTGGATGGGAGAACGCCTGGGAATACCGGGTGCCATAGCCTTTTTGTTTTGTGTCTCTCTCTCCTTGTGGTGGCTTAGTATTCTTTGGTTTTTTATAAACCTCTCATTCTCCAAGAGAACTGGTTAGTTCCTTCCATGATTTTCCTTTTTTGTTTTTTTGTTTGTTTGTTTTTTTTAAGTCTGAGTAGAGTAAGGTTAGGCTTTGGGTAGAAAATAGGAGAAAAATAGTGTACAATATCAGCATTGTGTGCTTTAGACATGGAGCTGGAGAGGGAGTTGAGATTCCTTTATCTTGATCTGTCATTCAAGGCCTAAGGGCAGAGAACCAGCACAGGCTAGGACACCTCCACCTATCCTCCCTGTGAACCCAGGAATCTCACTCCCCAACACACCCTCAGCCCACCGTGACCTCCTTCGAAGTTAACCCACTGCTGAGAGGCCTCACACAGGCAGGAATCCAACGAGGAGGGGAAACACCGGAAGTAGTGATCCCAGAAACATGCAGGATACATGTTGTCTGTGTATTCGTGTGCCTGTGTGTCTGTCTATGTAGGAATGCTCGTGTTACAGTGTGATTGTTTGCTCACCAGCCAGTGTTCCTCTCTCTCTCTCTCTCTCTCTCTCTCTCTCTCTCTCTCTCTCTTCTCTCTCTCTCCCTCCTTCCCTATGTGTGTGCGTTTGCATAGACCCCAGGGGGAGTGCACGATGAGACTAAGAGTTAGCCATGGAAGGGGAAGGCAGGTGGCCCTTGGGTCTTCCTTGATACTGGGACAGGTGGGTGGCCCTGTGACCCCATGGAAGGAACTGAAGGTACAGAGCCAAAGAGGATTCTAGCTCTGCAACTGTTACCGCCCACAAACCCCCAGAGTCCCTCCTGGCACAGCAACAAGACCCAAGTTCCAAGTTCTAAGTTCCAAGTTCTCTGGTCTCCAGCGACCCAGGAGCATCTTCCAAAGTGGCAAGCTTGCCCTTCTCTCTTCTCCGACATGGGCATTGAGGGAAGGTGCTCGAAGCCCTTCTCTGACCATCACCACCAAAGCCGCTGCAGCTGCCGCTGCCGCCAAGCTGCCATAGTCGCTGGTAATGGGCTGTGCTCGGCTGGGCTCTTTGGCAGGCTGGGGAGTGCAGCCGCATTCTCATGGGGCGCCTGGGAGACCGCAGCCCAAGTCTAAGGCCACACCACACTGAACGCGCCCGATCTCGTCTGATCTCGGAAGCTAAGCAGGGTCGGCCTAGTTCGTACTTGGATGGGAGACCGCCTGGGAATACCGGGTCCTGCAGCATTTTTGTTTTGTGTCTCTCTCTCCTTGTGGTGGCTTAGTATTCTTTGTTTTTTTATAATCTTCTCATTCTCCAAGAGAACTGGTTAGTTTCTTCCATGATTTTCCTTTTTTGTTTTTTTGTTTGTTTGTTTTTTTTAAGTCTGAGTAGAGTAAGGTTAGTCTTTGGGTAGAAAATAGGAGAAAAATAGTGTACAATATCAGCATTGTGTGCTTTAGACATGGAGCCTGAGAGGGAGTTGAGATTCCTTTATCTTGATCTGTCCTTCAAGTCCTAAGGACAGAGAACCAGCACAGGCTAGGACACCTCCACCTATCCTCCCTGTGAATCCAGAAAACTGCCACTCCCAACACACCCTCAGCCCACCGTGACCTCCTTCGAAGTTAACCCACTGCTCAGAGGCCTCACACAGGCAGGAATCCAACGAGGAGGGGAAACACCGGAATCTGATCCCAGAAACATGCAGGATATATGTTGTCTGTGTATTTGTGTGCCTGTGTGTCTGTCTATGTAGGAATGCTTGTGTACCAGTGTGCTTGTGTGCTCACCAGCCAGTGTTCCACTCTCTCTCTCTCTCTCTCTCTCTCTCTCTCTCTCTCTCTCTCCCTCCTCCTTCCTTCCCCATGTGTGTGCATTTGCATAATCCCCAGGGGAGTGCACGATGAGAATCACAGTTCGCATTGAATGGTAAGGCAGGTGACCCTTGGCTCTTCCGTCATACTGGGACAGGTGGGTGGTTCTGGAACCCATGGAATGAACTGAAGATGCAAAGCACAAGATGATTCTAGCTCCACAACTGTTACTGCCCCCGAACCCCCAGCGGCCCTCCTGGCACAGCAACAAGACCCAAGTTCCAAGTTCTAATTTCCGAGTTCCCTGGTCTCCACCGACCCAGGAGCATCTTCCAAGGTGGCAAGCTTGCCCTTCTCTCTTCTCCGACATTGGCATTGTGGGAAGGGGCTCGAAGCCCTTCTCTGACCATCACCACCAAAGCCGCTGCAGCCGCCGCCCCGCCGTCAAGCTGCCATAGTCGCTGGTAATGGGCTGTGCTCGGCTGGGCTCCTTGACAGGCTGGGGAGTGCAGCCGCATTCTCATGGGGTGCCTGGGAGACAGCCGCCCAAGTCTAAGGCCACACCACCCTGAACGCGCCCGATCTCGTCTGATCTCGGAAGCTAAGCAGGGTCGGGCCTGGTTCCTACTTGGATGGGAGACCGCTTGAGAATACCGGGTGCTGTAGCCTTTTTGTTTTGTGTCAATCTCTCCTTGTGGTGACTTACTATTCTTTTGTTTTTTATAATCCTCTCATTCTCCAAGAGAACTGGTTAGTTTCTTCCATGATTTTCCTTTTTTTTTTTTTTTTTTTTTAAGTCCGAATAGAGTAGGGTTAGGCTTTGGGGAGAAAATGGGAGAAAAATAGTGTAAAATATCAGCATTGTATGCTTTAGACATGGTGCTGGAGAGGGAGTTGAGATTCCTATATCTTGATATGTCCTTCAAGGCCTAAGGGCAGAGCACCTCCACATGCTAGGAGACCTCCACGTATCCTCCCTGTGCACCCAGCAAACTGCCACTCCCCCAACACACCCGCAGCCCACCGTGACATCCTTCGAAGTTAACCTACTGTTCAGAGGCCTCACACAGGCAGGAATCCAACGAGGAGCTGAAACAACGGAATACTGATCCCAGAAACATGCAGGACATATGTTGTCTGTGTATTTGTGTGCCTGTGTGTCTGTCTATGTAGGAATGCTTGTGTACCAGTGTGCTTGTGTGCTCACAAGCCATTGTTCCTCTCTCACTCTCTCTCTCTCTCTCTCTCTCTCTCTCTCTCTCTCTCTCTCTCTCTCTCTTCTCTCTCTCACTCCCTCCCTCCCTCCTTCCCCATGTGTGTGCGTTTTTATAGTCCCCAGGGGGAGTGTACGTTGTGAATCACAGTTGGCATTGGAAGGGGAAGGCAGATGGCCCTTGGCTCTTCCTAGATACTGGGAGAGGTGGGTGTCCCTGTGACCCCATGGAAGGAACTGAAGATACAGAGCCCAAGAGGATTCTAGCTCCACAACTGGTACTGCCCCCGAACCCTCAGTGGCCCCCCTGGCACAGCAACAAGACCCAAGTTCCAAGTTCTAACTTCCGAGTTCCCTGGTCTCCAGCGACACAGAAGCATCCTCCAAAGTGGCAAGCTTGCCCTTCTCTCTTCTCCGACATGGTCATTGTGGGAAGGGGCTCAAAGCCCTTCTCTAACCATCACCACCAAAGCCACTGCAGCCTCCTCCGCCGCCAAGCTGCCATAGTCGCTGGGAGTGGGCTGTGCTCTGCTTGGCTCCTTGGAAGGCTGGGGAGTGCAGCCGCATTCTCATGGGGCACCTGGCAGACAGCCGCCCAAGACTAAGGCCACACCACCCTGAATGCCCCCGATAGCGTCTCATCTTGGAAGCTGAGCAGGGACGGGCCTGATTCGTACTTGGATGGGAGACCACCTGGGAATACCGGGTGCCTTAGCCTTTTTGTTTTTTGTCTCTCTCTCCTTGTGGTGGCTTAGTATTCTTTTCTTTTTTATAATCCTCTCATTCTCCAAGAGAATTGGTTGGTTTCTTCCTGATTTTCCTTTTTTGTTTTTTTGTTTGTTTTTTTTTTTTTTTAAGTCCAAATAGAGTAGGGTTAGGCTTTGGGTAGAAAATAGGAGAAAAATAGTGTACAATATCTGCATTGTGCACTTTAGACATGGTGCTGGAGAGGGAGTTGAGATTCCTATATCTTGATCTGTCCTTCAAGCCTTAAGGGCAGAGACCCAGCCCAGCCTAGGACACCTCCACCTATCCTCCCTGTGCACCCAGGAAATTGCCACTCCCCCAACACCTCCACAGCCTATCGTGACATCCTTCGAAGTTAACCCTCTGCTCAGAGGCCTCACACATGCAGGAATCCAACGAGGAGGGGAAACACCGGAATCTGATCCCAGAAACATGCAGGATATATGTTGTCTGTGTATTTGTGTGCCTGTGTGTCTGTCTATGTAGGAATGCTTGTGTACCAGTGTGCTTGTGTGCTCACCAGCCAGTGTTCCACTCTCTCTCTCTCTCTCTCTCTCTCTCTCTCTCTCTCTCCCTCCTTCCTTCCCCATGTGTGTGCATTTGCATAATCCCCAGGGGGAGTGCACGATGAGAATCACAGTTCGCATTGAATGGTAAGGCAGGTGACCCTTGGCTCTTCCGTCATACTGGGACAGGTGGGTGGTTCTGGAACCCATGGAATGAACTGAAGATGCAAAGCACAAGATGATTCTAGCTCCACAACTGTTACTGCCCCCGAACCCCCAGCGGCCCTCCTGGCACAGCAACAAGACCCAAGTTCCAAGTTCTAATTTCCGAGTTCCCCTGGTCTCCACCGACCCAGGAGCATCTTCCAAGGTGGCAAGCTTGCCCTTCTCTCTTCTCCGACATTGGCATTGTGGGAAGGGGCTCGAAGCCCCTTCTCTGACCATCACCACCAAAGCCGCTGCAGCCGCCCCCCCGCCGCCAAGCAGCCATAGTGGCTGGTAATGGGCTGTGCTCGGCTGGGCTCCTTGACAGGCTGGGGAGTGCAGCCGCATTCTCATGGGGTGCCTGGGAGACAGCCGCCCAAGTCTAAGGCCACACCACCCTGAACGCGCCCGATCTCGTCTGATCTCGGAAGCTAAGCAGGGTCGGGCCTGGTTTGTACTTGGATGGGAGATCGCATGGGAATACCGGGTGCCATAGCCTTTTTGTTTTGTGTTTCTCTCTCATTGTGGTGGCTTAGTATTCTTTTGTTTTTTATAATACTCTCATTCTCCAAGGGAACTGCTTAGTTTCTTCCATGATTTTCCTTTTTTGTTTTATTGTTTGTTTTTTTTTTTTTTTTTTTTTTTAATTCCGAATAGAGTAGTGTTAGGCTTTGGGTAGAAAATAGTAGAAAAATAGTGTACAATAACAGCATTGTGTGCTTTAGACATGGTGCTAGAGAGAGGAAGTTGAGATTCCTATATCTTGATCTGTCCTTCAAGGCCTAAGGGCAGAGACCCAGCACAGGCTAGGAGACCTCCACCTATCCTCCCTGTGCACCCTTGAAACTGCCACTCCCCCAACACACCCGGAGCCCACCGTGACATCCCTCGAAGTTAACCCACTGCTCAGAGGCCTCACACAGGCAGGAATCCAATGAGGAGGGGAAACACCGGAATACTGATCCCAGAAACATGCAGGATATATGTTGTCTGTGTATTCGTGTGACTGTGTGTCTGTCTGTCTATGTAGGAATGCTTGTGTACCAGTGTGCTTGTGTGCTCATTAGCCAGTGTTTCTCTCTCTCTCTCTCTCTCTCTCTCTCTCTCTCTCTCTCTCTCTCTCTCCCTCCCTCCCTCCTTCCCCATGTGTGTGCGTTTTTATAGTCCCCAGGGGGAGTGTACGTTGTGAATCACAGTTGGCATTGGAAGGGGAAGGCAGATGGCCCTTGGCTCTTCCTTGAAACTGGGAGAGGTGGGTGTCCCTGTGACCCCATGGAAGGAACTGAAGATACAGAGCCCAAGAGTATTCTAGCTCCGCAACTGGTACTGCCCCCGAACCCCCAGTGGCCCCCCTGGCACAGCAACAAGACCCAAGTTCCAAGTTCTAAGTTCCGAGTTCCCTGGTCTCCAGCGAAACAGAAGCATCTTCCAAAGTGGCAAGCTTGCCCTTCTCTCTTCTCCGACATGGTCATTGTGGGAAGGGGCTCAAAGCCCTTCTCTAACCATCACCACCAAAGCCACTGCAGCCTCCTCTGCCGCCAAGCTGCCATCGACGCTGGGAGTGGGCTGTGCTCTGCTTGGCTCCTTGGAAGGCTGGGGAGTGCAGCCGCATTCTCGTGGGGCACCTGGCAGACAGCCGCCCAAGACTAAGGCCACACCACCCTGAATGCCCCCGATAGCGTCTGATCTTGGAAGCTGAGCAGGGTCGGGCCTGATTCGTACTTCGATGGGAGACCACCTGGGAATACCGGGTACCTTAGCCTTTTTGTTTTTTGTCTCTCTCTCCTTGTGGTGGCTTAGTATTCTTTTCTTTTTTATAATCCTCTCATTCTCCAAGAGAATTGGTTGGTTTCTTCCTGATTTTCCTTTTTTGTTTTTTTGTTTGTTTTCTTTTTATGTCCAAATAGAGTAGGGTTAGGCTTTGGGTAGAAAATAGGAGAAAAATAGTGTACAATATCTGCATTGTGCGCTTTAGACATGGTGCTGGAGAGGGAGTTGAGATTCCTATATCTTGATCTGTCCTTCAAGCCTTAAGGGCAGAGACCCAGCACAGGCTAGGAGACCTCCACCTATCCTCCCTGTGCACCCAGCAAACTGCCACTCCCCCAACACCTCCACAGCCCATCGTGACATCCTTCGGAGTTAACCCACTGCTCAGAGGCCTCACACAGACAGGAATCCAACGAGGAGGGGAAACACCGGAATACTGATCCCAGAAACATGCAGGATATATGTTGTCTGTGTATTTGTGTGCCTGTGTGTCTGTCTGTCTATGTAGGAATGCTTGTGTACCAGTTTGCTTGTGTGCTCACCAGCCAGTGTTCCTCTCTCTGTCTCTCTCTCTCTCTCTCTCTCCCTCTCTCTCTCTCACTCTCTCTCTCTCTCCCTCCCTCCTTCTCCATGTGTGTGCATTGGAATAGTCCCCAGGGGCAGTGCACGTTGAGAATCACAGTTGGCATTGGAAGCATAAGGCAGGTGACCCTTGGTTCTTCCTTGATACTGGGACAGGTGGGTGGCCCTGTGACCCCATGGAATGAACTGAAGATGCAGAGCACAAGATGATTCTAGCTCCACAACTGTTACCGCCCCCGAACCCGCACGGTCCTCATGGCACAGCAACAAGACCCAAGTTCCAAGTTCTAAGTTCCGAGTTTCCTGGTCTCCAGCGACCCAGGAGCATCTTCCAAGGTGCCAAGCTTGCCCTTCTCTCTTCTCCGACATGGGCATTGTGGGAAGGGGCTCGAAGCCCATCTCTGACCATCACCACCAAAGCCGCTGCAGCCGCAGCTGCCGCCAAGCTGCCATAGTTGCTGGGAGTGGGCTATGCTAGGCTAGGCTCCTTGGCATGTTGGGGAGTGCAGCCATATTCTCATGGGGCGGAGACAGCCGCCCAATTCTAATGCCACACCACCCTGAACGCGCCCGATCTCATGTGATCTCGAAAGCTAAGCAGTGTCAGGCCTGGTTCGTACTTGGATGGGAGACCGCATGGGAATACCGGGTGCCATAGCCTTTTTGTTTTGTGTCTATCTCTCCTTGTGGCGGCTTAGTATTCTTTTGTTTTTTATAATCCTCTCATTCTCCAAGAGAACTGGTTAGTTTCTTCCATGATTTTCCTTTTTTGTTTTTTTGTTTTTTTTTTTTTTATGTCCAAATAGAGTAGGGTTAGGCTTTGGGTAGAAAATAGTAGAAAAACAATGTACAATATCAGCATTGTGTGCTTTAGACATGGTGCTAGAGAGAGGGAGTGGAGATTCCTATATCTTGATCTGTCCTTCAAGGCCTAAGGGCAGAGACCCAGCACAGGCTAGGAGACCTCCACGTATCCTCCCTGTGCACCCAGCAAACTGCCACTCCCCCAACACACCCGCAGCCCACCGTGACATCCTTCGAAGTTAACCTACTGCTCAGAGGCCTCACACAGGCAGGAATCCAACGAGGAGGGGAAACACCGGAATCTGATCCCAGAAACATGCAGGACATATGTTGTCTGTGTACTTGTGTGCCTGTGTGTCTGTCTATGTAGGAATGCTTGTGTACCAGTGTGCTTGTGTGCTCACAAGCCATTGTTCCTCTCTCACTCTCTCTCTCTCTCTCTCTCTCTCTCTCTCTCTCTTTATCTCTCTCTCTCCCTCCCTCCCTCCTTCTCCATGTGTGTGCGTTTTTATAGTCCCCAGGGGGAGTGTACGTTGTGAATCACAGTTGGCATTGGAAGGGGAAGGCAGATGGCCCTTGGCTCTTCCTAGATACTGGGATAGGTGGGTGTCCCTGTGACCCCATGGAAGGAACTGAAGATACAGAGCCCAAGAGGATTCTAGCTCCGCAACTGGTACTGCCCCCGAACCCCCAGTGGCCCCCTGGCACAGCAACAAGACCCAAGTTCCAAGTTCTAAGTTCCGAGTTCCCTGGTCTCCAGCGACACAGAAGCATCTTCCAAAGTGGCAAGCTTGCCCTTCTCTCTTCTCCGACATGGTCATTGTGGGAAGGGGCTCAAAGCCCTTCTCTAACCATCACCACCAAAGCCACTGCAGCCTCCTCCGCCGCCAAGCTGCCATAGTTGCTGGGAGTGGGCTGTGCTCTGCTTGGCTCCTTGGAAGGCTGGGGAGTGCAGCCGCATTCTCATGGGGCGCCTGGCAGACAGCCGCCCAAGACTAAGGCCACACCACCCTGAATGCCCCCGATAGCGTCTGATCTTGGAAGCTGAGCAGGGACGGGCCTGATTCGTACTTAGATGGGAGACCACCTGGGAATACCGGGTGCCTTAGCCTTTTTGTTTTTTGTCTCTCTCTCTTTGGTGGCTTAGTATTCTTTTCTTTTTTATAATCCTCTCATTCTCCAAGAGAATTGGTTGGTTTCTTCCTGATTTTCCTTTTTTGTTTTTTTGTTTGTTTTTTTTTAAGTCCAAATAGAGTAGGGTTAGGCTTTGGGTAGAAAATAGGAGAAAAATAGTGTACAATATCTGCATTGTGCACTTTAGACATGGTGCTGGAGAGGGAGTTGAGATTCCTATATCTTGATCTGTCCTTCAAGCCTTAAGGTCAGAGACCCAGCGCAGCCTAGGACACCTCCACCTATCCTCCCTGTGCACCCAGGAAACTGCCACTCCCCCAACACCTCCACAGCACATCGTGACATCCTTCGAAGTTAACCCTCTGCTCAGAGGCCTCACACATGCAGGAATCCAACGAGGAGGGGAAACACCGGAATCTGATCCCAGAAACATGCAGGATATATGTTGTCTGTGTATTTGTGTGCCTGTGTGTCTGTCTGTCTATGTAGGAATGCTTGTGTACCAGTGTGCTTGTGTGCTCACCAGCCAGTGTTCCTCTCTCTGTCTCTCTCTCTCTCTCTCTCTCTCTCTCTCTCTCTCTCTCTCTCTCTCCCTCCCTCCTTCTCCATGTGTGTGCATTGGAATAATCCCCAGGGGCAGTGCACGTTGAGAATCACAGTTGGCATTGGAAGCATAAGGCAGGTGACCCTTGGTTCTTCCTTGATACTGGGACAGGTGGGTGGCCCTGTGACCCCATGGAATGAACTGAAGATGCAGAGCACAAGATGATTCTAGCTCCACAACTGTTACCACCCCCGAACCCGCACGGTCCTCATGGCACAGCAACAAGACCCAAGTTCCAAGTTCTAAGTTCCGAGTTTCCTGGTCTCCAGCGACCCAGGAGCATCTTCCAAGGTGCCAAGCTTGCCCTTCTCTCTTCTCCGACATGGGCATTGTGGGAAGGGGCTCGAAGCCCATCTCTGACCATCACCACCAAAGCCGCTGCAGCCGCAGCTGCCGCCAAGCTGCCATAGTTGCTGGGAGTGGGCTATGCTAGGCTAGGCTCCTTGGCAGGTTGGGGAGTGCAGCCGTATTCTCATGGGGCGGAGACAGCCGCCCAATTCTAATGCCACACCACCCTGAACGCGCCCGATCTCATGTGATCTCGAAAGCTAAGCAGTGTCAGGCCTGGTTCGTACTTGGATGGGAGACCGCATGGGAATACCGGGTGCCATAGCCTTTTTGTTTTGTGTCTATCTCTCCTTGTGGCGGCTTAGTATTCTTTTGTTTTTTATAATCCTCTCATTCTCCAAGAGAACTGGTTAGTTTCTTCCATGATTTTCCTTTTTTGTTTTTTTGTTTTTTTTTTTTTTTTATGTCCAAATAGAGTAGGGTTAGGCTTTGGGTAGAAAATAGTAGAAAAACAATGTACAATATCAGCATTGTGTGCTTTAGACATGGTGCTAGAGAGAGGGAGTGGAGATTCCTATATCTTGATCTGTCCTTCAAGGCCTAAGGGCAGAGACCCAGCACAGGCTAGGAGACCTCCACGTATCCTCCCTGTGCACCCAGCAAACTGCCACTCCCCCAACACACCCGCAGCCCACCGTGACATCCTTCGAAGTTAACCTACTGCTCAGAGGCCTCACACAGGCAGGAATCCAACGAGGAGGGGAAACACCGGAATCTGATCCCAGAAACATGCAGGACATATGTTGTCTGTGTACTTGTGTGCCTGTGTGTCTGTCTATGTAGGAATGCTTGTGTACCAGTGTGCTTGTGTGCTCACAAGCCATTGTTCCTCTCTCACTCTCTCTCTCTCTCTCTCTCTCTCTCTCTCTCTCTCTCTCTCTCTTTATCTCTCTCTCTCCCTCCCTCCCTCCTTCCCCATGTGTGTGCGTTTTTATAGTCCCCAGGGGGAGTGTACGTTGTGAATCACAGTTGGCATTGGAAGGGGAAGGCAGATGGCCCTTGGCTCTTCCTAGATACTGGGATAGGTGGGTGTCCCTGTGACCCCATGGAAGGAACTGAAGATACAGAGCCCAAGAGGATTCTAGCTCCGCAACTGGTACTGCCCCCGAACCCCCAGTGGCCCCCCTGGCACAGCAACAAGACCCAAGTTCCAAGTTCTAAGTTCCGAGTTCCCTGGTCTCCAGCGACACAGAAGCATCTTCCAAAGTGGCAAGCTTGCCCTTCTCTCTTCTCCGACATGGTCATTGTGGGAAGGGGCTCAAAGCCCTTCTCTAACCATCACCACCAAAGCCACTGCAGCCTCCTCCGCCGCCAAGCTGCCATAGTTGCTGGGAGTGGGCTGTGCTCTGCTTGGCTCCTTGGAAGGCTGGGGAGTGCAGCCGCATTCTCATGGGGCGCCTGGCAGACAGCCGCCCAAGACTAAGGCCACACCACCCTGAATGCCCCCGATAGCGTCTGATCTTGGAAGCTGAGCAGGGACGGGCCTGATTCGTACTTAGATGGGAGACCACCTGGGAATACCGGGTGCCTTAGCCTTTTTGTTTTTTGTCTCTCTCTCTTTGGTGGCTTAGTATTCTTTTCTTTTTTATAATCCTCTCATTCTCCAAGAGAATTGGTTGGTTTCTTCCTGATTTTCCTTTTTTGTTTTTTTTGTTTGTTTTTTTTTAAGTCCAAATAGAGTAGGGTTAGGCTTTGGGTAGAAAATAGGAGAAAAATAGTGTACAATATCTGCATTGTGCACTTTAGACATGGTGCTGGAGAGGGAGTTGAGATTCCTATATCTTGATCTGTCCTTCAAGCCTTAAGGTCAGAGACCCAGCGCAGCCTAGGACACCTCCACCTATCCTCCCTGTGCACCCAGGAAACTGCCACTCCCCCAACACCTCCACAGCCCATCGTGACATCCTTCGAAGTTAACCCTCTGCTCAGAGGCCTCACACATGCAGGAATCCAACGAGGAGGGGAAACACCGGAATCTGATCCCAGAAACATGCAGGATATATGTTGTCTGTGTATTTGTGTGCCTGTGTGTCTGTCTATGTAGGAATGCTTGTGTACCAGTGTGCTTGTGTGCTCACCAGCCAGTGTTCCACTCTCTCTCTCTCTCTCTCTCTCTCTCTCTCTCTCTCTCTCTCTCTCTCTCCCTCCTTCCTTCCCCATGTGTGTGCATTTGCATAATCCCCAGGGGGAGTGCACGATGAGAATCACAGTTCGCATTGAATGGTAAGGCAGGTGACCCTTGGCTCTTCCGTCATACTGGGACAGGTGGGTGGTCCTGTGAACCCATGGAATGAACTGAAGATGCAAAGCACAAGATGATTCTAGCTCCACAACTGTTACCGCCCCCGAACCCCCAGCGGCCCTCCTGGCACAGCAACAAGACCCAAGTTCCAAGTTCTAATTTCCGAGTTCCCTGGTCTCCAGCGACCCAGGAGCATCTTCCAAGGTGGCAAGCTTGCCCTTCTCTCTTCTCCGACATGGGCATTGTGGGAAGGGGCTCGAAGCCCATCTCTGACCATCACCACCAAAGCCGCTGCAGCCGCAGCTGCCGCCAAGCTGCCATAGTCGCTGGGAGTGGGCTATGCTAGGCTGGGCTCCTTGGCAGGTTGGGGAGTGCAGCCGCATTCTCATGGGGTGCCTGGCAGACAGCCGCTCAAAACTAAGGCCACACCACCCTGAATGCCCCCGATAGCGTCTGATCTTGGAAGCTGAGCAGGGACATGTTGTCTGTGTATTCGTGTGCCTGTGTGTCTGTCTGTCTATGTAGGAATGCTTGTGTACCAGTGTTCTTGTGTGCTCACCAGCCAGTGTTCCTCTCTCTCTCTCTCTCTCTCTCTCTCTCTCTCTCTCTCTCTCTCTCTCTCTCTCTCTCTCTCTCTCTCTCTCTCTCTCTCTCTCTCTCTCTCTCTCTCTCTCTCTCTCTCTCTCTCTCTCTCTCTGTCTCTCTCTCTCTCTCCCTCCTTCCTTCCCCATGTGTGTGCGTTTTCATAATCCCCAGGGGGAGTGCACGTTGAGAATCACAGTTCGCATTGGAAGGATTAGGCAGGTGACCCTTGGCTCTTCCGTCATACTGGGACAGGTGGGTGGCCCTGTGACCCCATGGAATGAACTGAAGATGCAGAGCACAAGATGATTCTAGCTCCGCAACTGTTACCGCCCCCGAACCCTCAGCGGCCCTCCTGGCACAGCAACAAGACCCAAGTTCCAAGTTCTAATTTCCGAGTTCCCTGGTCTCCAGCGACACAGGAGCATCTTCCAAGGTGGCAAGCTAGCCCTTCTCTCTTCTCCGACATGGACATCGTGGGAAGGGGCTCGAAGCCCTTCTCTGACCATCACCACCAAAGCCGCTGCAGCCGCAGCCGCCGCCAAGCTGCCATAGTGGCTGGTACTGGGCTGTGCTAGGCTGGGCTCCTTGGCAGGCTGGGGAGTGCAGCCGCATTCTCATGGGGCGCCTGGGAGACAGTAACCCAAGTCTAAGGCCACACCACCCTGAACGCGCCCGATCTCGTCTGATCTCGGAAGCCAAGCAGGGTCGGGCCTGGTTCGTACTTGGATGGGAGATCGCATGTTAATACCGGGTGCCGTAGCCTTTTTGTTTTGTGTTTCTCTCTCATTGTGGTGGCTTAGTATTCTTTTTTTTTTTTTATAATCCTCTCATTCTCCAAGACAACTGGTTAGTTTCTTCCATGATTTTCCTTTTTTGTTTTATTGTGTGTTTTCTTTTTTTTTAAATCCGAATTGAGTAGTGTTAGGCTTTGGGTTGAAAATAGTAGAAAAATAGTGTACAATATCAGCATTGTGTGCTTTAGACATGGTGCTAGAGAGAGGAAGTTGAGATTCCTATATCTTGATCTGTCATTCAAGGCCTAAGGGCAGAGAACCAGCACAGGCTAGGACACCTCCACCTATCCTCCCTGTGAACCCAGGAAACTGCCACTCCCCAACACACCCTCAGCCCACCGTGACATCCTTCGAAGTTAACCCAGTCCTCAGAGGCCTCACACAGGCAGGAATCCAACGAGGAGGGGAAACACCGGAGTAGTGATCCCAGAAACATGCAGGATACATGTTGTCTGTGTATTCATGTGCCTGTGTGTCTCTCTGTCTATGTAGGCATGCTTGTGTTACAGTGTGCTTGTGTGCTCACCAGCCAGTGTTCCTCTCTCTCTCTCTCTCTCTCTCTCTCTCTCTCTCTCTCTCTCTCTCTCTGTCTCCCTCCTTCCCCATGTGTGTGCGTTTGTATAGTCCCCAGGGGGAGTGCACGATGAGACTAAGTGTTGGCCATGGAAGGGGAAGGCAGGTGGCCCTTGGGTCTTCCTTGATACTGTGATAGGTGGGTGGCCCTGTGACCCCATGGAAGGAACTGAAGATACAGGGCCCAAGAGGATTCTAGCTCCGCAACTGTTACCGCCCACAAACCCCCAGAGTCCCTCCTGGCAGAGCAACAAGACACAAGTTCCAAGTTTTAAGTTCTGAGTTCCCTGGTCTCCAGCGACCCAGGAGCATCTTCCAAGGTGGCAAGTGCCACAGACTGCTCAGTGGGTTGCAGGTCTGTGTGGAGACCAAGACTCGGATGAACAGGTCAGGAGTGGCTTCGGCTAGAGAGACAGAAACAAACACACCTGAGGAGGTTTGCGAACTGCTGCAAAGTTTACTTCAAAGTATTGGGTTTTTATACAGAAAGCTCAAAGAACAGATCTTTGGTCACAGTTTAAAGATAAACAGGCATTCTATAGATGTTAACAATTCCCTTTGAAGTTTCTCAGCAAGTGCATAATTAGGAACCTCGGTTTATTTTGGCCTGCTTGTGGTCAGCATATCAGAGATTTGATTTGTTGAGTTTAGAGGCTACTCTTTGTCTCTAGATAGTAAACTTTTATAGTGCTGATTTAGGGGCCCTAAGATCCCAAATTAGAGTATTGTTGTGAATCCCACAGCATGTTTGTTGTGGGCGGGTTAATTACAGTCAGGGTCTCATTGTGGGCTGCTTCCTATAGCCTTAGCCCTAATTGATTTATCAGGCCCTGGCTGACATCTGAAGTCACAACTGGCACCTTAGGATCTGTGTCTGAAGGCACAGAGGGCAATACCCACATATTTGCTGCTGATCTGTATCTATTTCAGTTCCTGAAACTATATCTAAGTGTTCTCTAGGCATCTCTGAATTACTAGTGGAGCTTACAGGCTAAAATATCCCTTGAATAAAATATCCCTTGAATAAAAGGCAATATTGTTATCATAGCACAAAACACATCTAGCACCCATTCCAAACAGCCAGCCATGCAAGCAGCTGCAGGGACCTGAACCACTTTTCCCCAGGAGGCGTAACCACGTGTGGTGCGAACCTCTGGACAGATAGCCATTGAGATTTCTCTCAGCATTGCTACACTGTCTCCACTGGGGCTGGTGTGGCAGTTCCCCCTTTTTTATTTTTTAAGCGGAATAGCTGGAAATCACGCTGGAGGGTGCTGATGGAGTGAAGTGCTATTCTGAAAAGAATAGGAAAAACCAAGCACACTGTAAATAAAATAGCAGCTCCAATTCCTAGGAAAACAAAATACTGAGTCCAGCTTAATGGATTCAGGGATCTTAGGTTTTCTGAAAATTTTGATGCTAGGCCTGAAATGTCCCAAGTATCTTTCTTTTTCTGACTCATGACTGTAATTTTCTCCTGCAATGCCTTGATATCATAGGTTAAATTGGTATCCTTCCATATTCCTAATAAATATGCCTTAGTCTTGTTCCAATTATAGGAAGAGTTGTATGGAAGAGGTGTAACACAGATATACTTAAATTCTGCATGACATTTAGTTGCTAATTGTGTCTTAAGATTTTGTATGTCTTGGCCCATTTCTATTATTGCCTCTTCTAAAGCATTTATTCTAGTTTCTAATCTCAGATCTATTAACCTCTGTTCTGACAAGGCAAAGGTGACATTCCTATGCATGCCATTTACAAAGGAAGCTGTCTGCATTTCCTTTATTAATGTTGTTGTAGAAACTGTAAAAGAAGTCAAAATGGCTATCAGTGCTGTGATTCCTAAAATTAGTGAGGCAACAAATCTTTTTGGCCTAATCAATTCATTAATTTTGTTAAACAAGTTTATAGCCAAATTATCGTACCAAGTATCATTACCCAAATCTACTGGCAGCGTCACATAAGTAGGCCTTTTAACAATCAATACAGTTGAAAAGGATTTATCATAACCTGATTGTACACAATTAGTTAATATGCAGGATCGACATTTAACAAAAAACGAGTCCCCTTCTTTCTTGATATGCACCAATTTGTTACGTCCAAACATTAAGGCATATGGGTAAGAGAGACAAGCAGTGGCAGGAACAGGCTCTGATTTGGCAGCCTTTGGTTTCTTTAATATTATAACATTGGCTGCTGCAATTAACCTGAATAGATCTGGCCGAGGAGTCCCATATGTCCCATCCGGTTTTTGCAAATACCATACAGGTGACACCCATCCTGCTGAATACCATCTCCTTATAGGCTCATTTTGTGGAGGAGTGTATCCTCCAAATTGAGCAGAATGATCCTTAAGGTAGCCAGAATAGTCATGATCAGGTGATGGTACAGAGAAATCCCAGATAATTTGCCCTGAAGTCAAAGGAGAAAACCTTATTCCAGCTTGAGGAAATCCACAATGAAGCCAATTAGGCATCTGATCTTCATCTCCCTCCCATAAGCTATCTTTCTTGTATTTTACCATGCAATGTGGCAATCTAGAAGGCAGTGGCTGATTTACCACCATAGTTTCATTAAAATTAGAGTATCCCAAAGTAGCAATTTGTAGTTGCCACATACGCCGCTGTTCTGGACTCCTATTTGTAACAGGTTTATTATCAGGAGTATCAGTAAGGAAAGTTCTATAGCTGACAGGCAAACAACCAGCTGGAGGCATACCATCAAGTGCTATACAGATTGGTAAGGAATCTGCTCTACCTTCATAATTTATATACCCAGATGAATTAATTCCCATATGAAAATCAGGAGTTCCCCCTAGCACATCAGTAACATTAGTCATAATTTTAATGAGCTCTGTATTTCCCCAAACCACCGAATGTAAAAGTGGAGGCTTGGGAATGTATGCCCAGTAACTTTCTCCATTTACCCCAGAATTCATTGATAAGATAGCAAGAAAAGCAAGAAAAATTGCTACAGGAGTCTTAGGAGTTTTTGTTTGAACCAGTACGGTAAGAGTCTCTCGTTGTAGTTTCTTGAGTTGAATGTGTGTTGGCAGTTCGCGGTGAAGTTCAGCTTCTGAGGCGGCTTCACCTTCTTTATTTGTTATCGTCAGACTCGTCAGCTGCTTCCCCATTGTCCGCAGCTCCCGGTTTCTCCTCCTCTTTGTTTTCCATGAGAGTCTCCTGCTGGTAGGGTCTGATAAGTCTGTCTGGAATCCAGATTGGCGAGCTTTCATTCTGTGGAAACACACAAGCATAGCCCCTCCCAGAGGTAATTAACACATCTGGCCCTTTCCATTGACCTGTTAACAGGTCCTTCCAGCGAACCAGAGGCTGGGACCCAGCGGTAGCCTGAGTATTCCAGTGTCTCTCAGCTGCGCTGAGACCCTTATCATTAACAATCATATGATTAAGCACAAACAGAGCATGTGTTAATACATGATGAGGAGTCAAATAAGACGTTGAAGCTTTTAATTTTGTGATTTGAGCTTTTAAAAGCTGATGACTCCTTTCCACTATTGCCTGTCCTTGTGGATTATAAGGTATTCCTGTGGATCCTTCAATTTGCCATTTCTGCAGAAACTCTTTATAGCTTCTGGAAGTATAAGCAGGAGCATTGTCTGTCTTGATTTTAAAAGGAACTCCCATATAGGCAAAGCAAGCTGTCAAATGTTGAACAACATCCTTTACAGCTTCTCCAGCTCTAGCAGAGGCATACATCAAATGAGAAAAGGTATCTATAGTTACATGCACATAGCATAGTTTCCCAAACTCTGAAACATGAGTAACATCCATTTGCCATAAGGCCAAAGGCTTCAATCCTCTGGGATTGACTCCCATTTTAGGCACATTGCCAATATTAGGGCAGTCAGGACAAGTCTTGACTATCTCCCTAGCTTGTTCCCTAGTTAGTTTAAACATATATCTTAGAGCAGATGCATTTTGATGATGTAGTTTATGACTTGCTATTGCATTCTCAAGAGCAGTGAAAACTTGTGTATAGGAGTCTGCTATGGCATTTCCTTGAGCCAATGGCCCAGGCAATTTTGTATGTCCCCTAATATGAGCCACATGATATTTAAATTTTCTCCTCTGAGCCAATTCCTTTAGTTTGCTAAGCAGGTCATTAATTTCTGTTCTTATAGAAATCATAGCTGTCTCAATAGCAGGAAATAATCCTGCCACATACCTGGAATCTGTATAAAGATTAAATGGTTCTTTTACTTTCTCAAAGGCCAAGATCACTGCAATGATTTCTGCCCTTTGAGCAGAAATTCCCTTTTCATATTTTATTATGGGAGGTTCCCCCTGAACAATCTTAACTGAATTTCCTTTTGAGGAACCATCAGTGAAGATGACTTTTGCCTTTTCTATAGGTTCTGTCGACCAATTTGAAGGGAAAATTATAGGTGTTTCTTTTATGAATTCAATGACTGGATGTTTTGGTAAATGAAATTTAATAATTCATAAATATCCAATTAATGCTAAACCCCAATCATTACTTTCCTGTAACAAATGTTCAAATTGCTGTCTAGTATAAGGAACTTCTATTTCCTGCATGTCTCTTCGAAATATTTCTTTGGACCTGTTTCTGGCTTTTACATTAAAAGCAAATCTTTGTCAGTCATCAGGATGCAATTGTATCGTAAAGAAGCAGTCCTGCAAGTCAATGACTATTACCTTCCATCCTTGAGGCACTGCAACAGGTGATGGTAGCCCTGGCTGCAGTGCTCCCATATCATACATAGTGGCATTTACTGCTCTTAAATCTTGTAACAGTCTCCATTTCCCTGACTTTTTCCTTATCACAAAAATGGGAGTATTCCACGGACTAAAGCTCCCCTCCAGATGACCTGCCTGCAATTGTTCCTGTATTATTTCCTCTATAGCCTGTATTTTTTCAGTTGTTAGGGGCCATTGATTAAGCCATACAGGCTCATCATTCTTCCATGAGATTTTCTTTGCATATAAAGAGCTCACAATGGCCCCTAGGAAAAATTTTCTTCATCTTCTGTTATCAGTCTTACAGACATATGTTCCATTATGTCCCTTCCCCATAGGGAGAAAGGTAGTGAGGGAATTACATAAGGATGAATAAATCCCTCTTTTGCTTCACATTTCCAATGTACAGCCTCTGCTGCCCTTGTAACATTGGATACCATCCCCAGACCTTGTAAGGAAGAGGAGGTTTGGCATACAGGCCATGATTTAGGCCAGTCTTTTCCTGCTATGCAGGTCTTGTCTGCGCCTGTGTCCAAGATCCCCTTAAAGGGTCGTCCATTAATTCTTATGACCTTAAAAGGCCTCTCTTTTCCTATTTCTGTAACCCAGGCTACAACATCTGAGGAGCCAAATTGACCTTCCCCCCTTTCAGCCTGTAGCTCAGGGTTAGGTAACTTCAAATATGGCAACAACAGTAATTGTGCTATTCTTTGCCCTTTCTTTATAACTGTAGTTTGCTTTGTACTTTTAACCATGACTTTGATTTCTCCTTGGAAATCTGAATCTATTACTCCAGGTAATACTTCCAACCCATTCTTATAGTTGGAACTCCTTCCCAAGAGCAATCCTGTAATCCCTGAGGGCATAGTTCCCTTTACAGAAGTAGGTACTAATTGCACCCCATCTTCCTTTGAAAAGATTAAATCCTGAGTTGAAGCAAGATCAAGTCCTGCACTCCCTGGAGTTGCTCTTGGGAGATCATGTATTGTAAATTCTGGAGCTTTAGGGTTTAAATCTGACTGAACCTCCTGTAATGTTCTTTCCTCTCTTTTTTTGGGGCTGAGAGGCTGCCCCTTTACCAGTTTTTTGATTCCTCCCTGGGAATATCTTTAATTTGAGTTCCATCCTTATTAAACTTGGAATGGCATTCACTCCTCCAATGCCTTCCCTTTTTACATCTTGAGCAAATGCCAGGTGCCGTTTTAGGACTTCCACCTTGGCCTCCCTTTTTACAGTCTTTCTTCATATGACCTGATTCTCCACAATTAAAACAAGTGGGGGCAGGATTCTTACCATTGCCTCCACCATATATCTGTTTCACAAAAGCAGAGAATTTTTTCCCTTGCATAGCTGCTGCATAAGCCATCCCTTGCACTACAGCAGGTGAGGCATCTGCACATACTTTTATGTAATCCTGTATTGACCCAGTTTTCCTATGGGCCTGATTAAATCTTTACATAATGTATTAGCATTTTCCCATGCTAGTTGTTTTAACAGAATAGAGGTTCCTTCTCCTGCAGGGAGCATCCTATTAATTACTTCCTCCAGTCTAGAGATAAAAGACGTGTAGAATTCCTCATTGCCTTGTTGAATCCCTGCTAGAGTATTCCCCTTGGTTCCTGGAGGAGGAATAGCCCTCCAAACCAACATTGCATTTGTTGTCATAAGAAATAAGTAAAAATCTTTGGAAGTGGCATCAGACATTAAACCTCTTTCTGCTAGCATATGTTTCAAGATTGATATAAGCGTTTTCTGTTCCTTTGAGCCCGAGTTTCCCATCTTAATTTCCCAGATTACTCGCCCTTAACCAGCCTATCTTCACTGGCGGGACTGCAGTTCCCTTGGTGAGTGCCTATCCACTCCTTTAAAAGAAAGAAAGAGTTACCTGTCCGAGGGTCCCTGTTTCGGGCACCAGCTGCCACAGACTGCTCAGTGGGTTGCAGGTCTGTGTGGAGACCAAGACTCGGATGAACAGGTCAGGAGTGGCTTCGGCTTGACAGACAGACACAAACACACCTGAGGAGGTTTGCGAACTGCTGCAAAGTTTACTTCAAAGTATTGGGTTTTTATACAGAAAGCTCAAAGAACAGATCTTTGGTCACAGTTTAAAGATAAACAGGCATTCTATAGATGTTAACAATTCCCTTTGAAGTTTCTCAGCCAGTGCATAATTAGGAACCTCGGTTTATTTTGGCCTGCTTGTGGTCAGCATATCAGAGATTTGATTTATTGAGTTTAGAGGCTAATCTTTGTCTCTAGATAGTAAACTTTTATAGTGTTGATTTAGGGGCCCTAAGATCCCAAATTAGAGTATTGTTGTGAATCCCACAGCATGTTTGTTGTGGGCGGGTTAATTACAGGCAGGGTCTCATTGTGGGCTGCTTCCTATAGCCTTAGCCCTAATTGATTTATCAGGCCCTGGCTGACATCTGAAGTCACAACTGGTGCCTTAGGATCTGTGTCTGAAGGCACAGAGGGCAATACCCACCTATTTGCTGCTGATCTGTATCTCTTTCAGTTCCTGAAACTATATCTAAGTGTTCTCTAGGCATCTCTGAATTACTAGTGGAGCTTACAGGCTAAAATATCCCTTGAATAAAATATCCCTTGAATAAAAGGCAATATTGTTATCATAGCACAAAACACATCTAGCACCCATTCCAAACAGCCAGCCATGCAAGCAGCTGCAGGGACCTGAACCACTTTTCCCCAGGAGGCGTAACCACGTGTGGTGCGAACCTCTGGACAGATAGCCATTGAGATTTCTCTCAGCATTGCTACACAGTCTCCACTGGGGCTGGTGTGGCAGGCAAGCTTGCCCTTCTCTCTTCTCCGACATGGGCATTGTGGGAAGGGGCTCGAAGCCCTTCTCTGACCATCACCACCAAAGCCGCTGCAGCTGCCGATGCAGCCAAGCTGCCATAGTCGCTGGTAATGGGCTGTGCTCGGCTGGGCTCCTTGGCAGGCTGGGGAGTGCAGCCTCATTCTCATGGGGCGCCTGGGAGACAGCCGCCCAAGTCTAAGGCCACACCACACTGAACGCGCCCGATCTCGTCTGATCTCGGAAGCTAAACAGGGTCGGGCCTGGTTCGTACTTGGATGGGAGACCGCCTGGGAATACCGGGTGCCATAGCCTTCTTGTTTTGTGTCTCTCTCTCCTTGTGGTGGCTTACTATTCTTTGGTTTTTTACAATCCTCTCATTCTCCAAGAGAACTGGTTAGTTTCTTCCATGATTTTCCTTTTTTTGTTTTTTTGTTTGTTTGTTTTTTTTAAGTCTGAGTAGAGTAAGGTTAGGCTTTGGGTAGAAAATAGGAGAAAATAGTGTACAATATCAGCATTGTGTGCTTTAGACATGGAGCTGGAGAGGGAGTTGAGATTCCTATATCTTGATCTGTCCTTCAAGGCCTAAGGGCAGAGAACCAGCACAGGCTAGGACACCTCCACATATCTTCCCTGTGAACCCAGGAAACTGCCACTCCCCAACACACCCTCAGCTCACCGTGACATCCTTCGAAGTTAACCCTGTCCTCAGAGGCCTCACACAGGCTGGAATCCAACGAGGAGGGGAAACACCAGAGTAGTGATCCCAGAAACATGAATGATACATGCTGTCTGTGTATTCATGTGCCTGTGTGTCTGTCTGTCTATGTAGGCATGCTTGTGTTACAGTGTGCTTGTGTGCTCACCAGCCAGTGTTCCTCTCTCTCTCTCTCTCTCTCTCTCTCTCTCTCTCTCTCTCTCTCTCTCTCCCTCCTTCCCCATGTGTGTGCGTTTACATAGTCCCCAGGGGGAGTGCACGATGAGACTAATAGTTGGCCATGGAAGGGGAAGGCAGGTGGCCCTTGGGTCTTCCTTGATACTGGGACAGGTGGTTGGCCCTGTGACCCCATGGAAGGAACTGAAGATACAGAGCCCAAGAGGATTCTAGCTCCGCAACTGTTACCGCCCACAAACCCCCAGAGTCCCTCCTGGCACAGCAACAAGACCCAAGTTCCAAGTTCTAAGTTCCGAGTTCCCTGGTCTCCAGCGACCCAGGAGCATCTTCCCTCCTTGGCCCTCCCCCATTGATGGCTAATTGAGAAAATGCCTAACAGCTGTGTATCATGAAGGCCTTTCCTCCCCTGAGTTCCATTCCTCTCAGGTGACACTACCTTGTGTCTGGTTTGCTCACTATTCCTTCCAGGACAGTGTTCTTTCTCGTTCAGAGTTTTTATAGAATCAGTGCGTCCAAGAAGCCTGGGCTCTGCCTGGTTTGGAGCCAGTTTGTGACCATCCACAGTGGTTTCTCAAGACTCAATTGAGGAAGGGTTTTTCTTTACTCTGAATTCAATATTTACATATGTAAAGGAATTCTTTTCAAATCCTTTCAAATGTTCTGTGATTAAAGATTTGAAACATCCTTGCAAATCCCTCTGGATTGTAAGATGCTTTAGAATAACACAATTTCCCTAGCTTCTGCACCTGGTGTCTCTTAATCAGATTGGCCAAGGTTCTCATTGTAATGCATTCTTGACCATGACACCCTTCGTGATTTGTTTCACCATTGTATTGTCTTTTCCATATACATAGCGGTGATTGCACCCTGCTTTTTATGATGATTTCTCATCAAGCGTTTTGAGTTGGGATCTTCTAGTCTTTGAAGTGTGCCATCATTATGGGTTTGGGTGCATCATAAGGGTTATGGGGTATGTCATATTTCATAGAAGAGAATTCATGGCATTTGACCACCATATAAAATTGCTTTCATTTTTGATTCTAGCATTGATTGCACCAGGAATTATCAACAAGATAAAATGGTTGAAATTGAGGCGAGCGTCATGGCCAGCCACTTGGAAGACGACATCCTTGAATAGGACTTCAGAATCCTACCATCTGTAGGCTTTGGTTCATTTGGGGAAGTGAAGCTTGCCTGCCACCTTCCCACAAATACACAGGTTACTGTCAAGGTGCTGGAGAAAAATCCAGATGCTGTGTGTGACAACAGTTCTGAAGTAGAGATCCTCCAGTCTTTGGAACACAGAAACATAGTTCGATTTTTTCATGCCATTGACACAGTGAACATGACTTATGTTGATATGGAGTATGTTCCCGGGTAGGACTTGGAGATGTTCCTCAGGAACGTAGCCTATCTAACGGAGGATGAAGCTAGACCAATATTCCAACATGTGGTGGTGGCGGTGCACTTTCTCCACCAAAGACTCATAGCACATCGAGATATTAAATTGGAGAATATCCTCATTGACAGAGCTGGAAACGTCAAGCTTTGTGACTTTGGAATGGCCATTCAGCTGAAAGTGGGGCAGACGTTGAAACGGGGCTGTGGCTCCTTGCACTATATGGCTCCAGAGGTCTTGGCAGGGAAACCCTATGATGGGCTGGCAGTTGACCTGTGGAGCTTGGGAGTTGTCCTCTATGTGCTCCTAACAGGACAATTTCCATACTCAGAAAGGACATTCCATGGTATGCATAGGGTCATCACCAACACAAAGTATCCCATTCCCTACCACCTGTCAAAGGCCTGCTGCCAAACCATTGCACGATTACTGGCAGTCCCAACCCGGCACAGGATAACAATATGCCAGCTCCAGGAAAGAAGATGGCTGGGCCACATTAAAGACCATGGAGAAACAGCAATGAAGGAAATCCTTCCCAGGGTCATAGACGTATTCTGCGCCATTGGCTATAGCTGTGAAGAAATTGTGTCATCCCTAACACACAGACAGACAAACGCTAAATTAATAGCAACTGTCAATATACTTAAACATAAATTGAGCTTTGGCGACTGTTATCAGCAAAATGAGAAGTCCTGTTGAAACATCTGCCCTGTGGGAGCTCTTCAGCCCCTTTTCCCATTGAAGAGGGCAGCCAGCACACCAGCCTTTCCAAAAGTTATACAAGCTGGGAAGTATAACTTTGAGGAGAAAGCAGAAGAAGGAAAAGGCAAGAGATTCCAGAGCGAAAACGTGCTAAACAAACTCTCCAGCGTGCAGCTGTTGCCCTGTTCATAGGCAAGAGTCAGGGAAGGAAAAGCCCGGATGGTGAATGTCATCCCCAGTGCTCCCAGGGACTTTGAAATGTACATGAAGTCTGTGGACAGCCAGCCGTGTGATCTCCCCTGGTGTCAATCAGTTCTGCATGCAACACCTGCAGATATTTGGAGCACTGACTCCTCTTCCCAACAACCACCCTCGAGGACCTACATGTCCAATGACCAGCCTCAGAGTGGACCCACAATCTCTGGATCCAGGGCATTCAGGGCATTCAGGATCTGGAAACTGATGAAGAATCGATTAATCCATAACCTCAGAGAACTCTGATTTCTTCCTGAACCATTACCGCCTGAGTCCTGGATCCTCAGGAAACCTACAAAAAAAGGAGACACAGACAGAAAGATAGATAGATAGATAGATAGATAGATAGATAGATAGATAGATAGATAGAGATAGAGAGATGGAGAGAGAGAGAGACGGGAAGGGATTATGTGATCAGGACACCAAAATGTTTTCCTCCTTTGTATTTGACTGTTACTTTTCATAAAGAACCTATTGAAATGACAAGAATCTGGAAGAAGTAACCAAGCTAAGACTCCTACCAATAATGGAGAGGATGTCCAAACAGGTCTGAGCATGCAAGTGGATAGGATCGCTCGTCAAGAGTTAAAATCCAGCAACTGACTGAAGCACATGAAGAGATCTACAACAAAGCTCTAGCAAGTCAGTCCAAGACAGGGAGCAGAGACTCTAAGAGACAGCGAGGTCAACATCATGAAGAGACATTTCCAGAGTCAGCTAAAGCAAGCTCATGAAAATCCTGAACTCTAGACCAACAGCTGTGGAGACTCCAATGATTGGAACCAGGCCCTCTGTAGGCACAAACAGTTGTGAAGCTTGAACTATTGAGAAACCCTGACAGTGGGATGAGGGTCAAACTTGGTACTTGAGCCAGCTAGTTGGCTCCCATTCACTATCCTGGGGTGCCATGCTCAGACAAAGTGCTTAGCAGAGGTAATTGTATTTCCCCAACATATTGTGCCAGATCATGTTAAGTCCTCCCAAGTAGTGGACTGCGGCATGCAAGTTGTTGGTGTAACGGTGGGTACAGGAACAAGGACTGAATCTGGAATGTAAAAACAAAATTAATATAATAAACAACTTCTCAAAGAGAGAAAACATCCAAGTGCAATGTCTTCTTACAGTTTTGACCATGGGATGCTATAATGACCTCTCACTTGAAATCATATCCCAATCCCACTGACAAACCAGGACTAGGTGTCTCCAGAGCTGAGCTTCATGCAGCACACACCTAAGTGACAAAGTTACAATCAATGAAGTGGAAGCTCAGGCAAAGACATACAAGATGTTGGGAAACAATTAACAAAGTAAACACAAATGACTGAACCACATTACAAACACGGAGCTAACAGTAGATTTAAAAAAAAAAAAAAAAAACACACAAAACCAAAACCTTCAGTCTCCCCAAATGACCAATTCCTATTTAAGGGTCAAGGGTAGGAGTGCTTGAATCAAAACTGAGAGAAAGTATTCGAAGGACTGATTATAAATATGTTCAGATAATTCAAAATATCATGATAAACTCATGAAGCCGGGAGGGCAGTGTGGGTGTTTGACTGCCATCTCAGCAATCTTTGCGCAAGGGCAAATGGACCTCTGTAAATTCTTGGCTTGAGATGTTGTAGCCTCAGACAGCCCTGCTGGTCTGCTCATTCAGTGGTGGGGTTGCATGGGACTGTGGTACCTCCTGAAGGTTACAGACACACAGGTAGATCCTGGCATGACTTGGGGAGGGGCTTCTCAAGGAAAGAGAGGTATGTGGCAGCCAGAATCTCACGTGATCATTCCTCAATCCCTGCAAGGCCTACCTATCCATTCGATCACCTTGATGCAGGGAAATGGCATGATGGATCAAAAGAGTTCCATGGATGTTCTAGTACTTATGTTTCCCAAAACTTAAAAAAGTCTCCTAGGAGTTGCTAAAATCTTTAATCCCAGAATTGTAGAGCAAGAGGCATCCAGATCACAAAAGTTCAAGCTTCATCTCATTTTCCAATGAAATTCTGGGAAACCCAAAGCTGATACACACACAAACAACTTTCAACAACTACAAGAACACAACAAACAAACAAACAAACAAACCGTGACAGAAACAAAGCTTGAGCCAAATGTCACTGGTGCCTTCTTTAATCCCAGCAAGCCAGAGGTAGAGGCAGGAGGAGTTGTGTGAGTTCCAGGTCGTCCTGGACTTGATAGCTTGTTCCAGCACAGGCACCAAAAAAATAGAGGGAAACACTGTCTTGATGAAAAACCAAAACAAAGAAAAGAGAAAGTGGAGGAAGGAAGGAAGGAATGGAAGGAAGGGTGGAGGGAAGGAGGGAGGGGGGAGACAGGGAGGGAGGGAGGAAGGAAGCAAAGTACAGAAACACAGAAAGCAAGATAAAAGAAAACAAATCTGGAACCAGTCCAACGACTAATTTTATTGAATATTTGCTTGTAAAGGTCGTTGGGCAGATTAATATACTGTGTGACACACTGCAGTCTATGAGAGTCATTAAGGCCTTAGTGCTTGGAGAAACTCTCAGAACTTCAAATTAAATCAGGAAGCAGATAGTGGGACTGGAGTAGGCTAGACTCCTTAGTCTTAAGGCCAAGGCCAGTGATGGAAATCTGCCTTTGGAATTACATGGTTGGGTATCAACTGACTATATGTCTAATGGACCTCAACCTATATATGGAGAGCACCCCTGGGAGACATCTATTTTGATGGATTTGCCCTGGATCAAGAATTATGAAGTGACCCTCTAGGAGGATCTGTTGGTTGGAGGTCTGAAGGCACACACTTTTAATGCAGATCTTGGACAGGAAGACACACCTTTCTTACATCCCCACCTTCTGCTGGGTGACTATTTAAGGCCATTCGAGGAAGAGGATTTTAATCTTCCCTGCCTTGCCCATGACAGGTTAGCAGTGCAATCCAGGTCTGGAATTAGAGACTATTCCTTTGGTGGTCCAGCTTATACTGAAGATTCGTGGAGAGATACGGCCTTGGGGAATGAAAAACTCCTGGACTTTTGACTGCAATCCGTAAGTCATACCAGTGATTTCTGGAAGGGGGTGGTGGTGGTGGAGGTGGTGATGGAATTAGTGTATCAGATACTCTGTTGCTTAGAGAACCCTAAGTAATACATTTTATAAGGTTGCACCTCAAGAATTGCCCACATATGTCAAAAAGTCATACTCGAATGCCCAAAACCATAGGGATTTTTCTCATTTACAGGAGCACCGTGCATTAGTTCCCAATTTCTCAGGCAGTAGGAAAACTTGGTCTCCAGTAGCTACTGTTGCTTGGAACACTGCAGAAAGTGTAGGCTTAAGCTTTCTAGAAAGCAAGACTTTGACGGTCAGAGAAATTTGTTGCACTGTCACAAGCTACCTAACCACACAGCTCTGTAAGGATCACCATTTCCTAGTCCCAGGGCTTCTAAGTCTCTTTGATATCTAAATGCCAGTAAATTCTTCCTCCCAGATTTTTCTTTTTGATGGGACTTTATGACAGCCATGTTGATGATGACTAGGGCAATGTTATGGTCAAGAACCTGGAAAATATATATACATATAAATGATAAAGAAAAATAATCCCACAAACTCTGCCAATTCTCACCACTTACAAATTCTTGACTGTTTTTCTTGTTGTGGAATGGCACACAGGGCTCATTAGCAACACTAGATATTAGTTGGTATCTTCACAGTCTTGAACTGGGCCATTTCCTTGGACATTGCACTCACTGTCAGATTCCTACACCGCAGTTGGAATCTTAAAATGGTCCATATTTGCAGTTCTCTAATGGACTGGATCTCAACATAGTGAAGATGTTTCCCAGTGGTTTTATTCCCTTTATCTAGAGTTATGTTTGGTCTTTCCCTTTTATTTTACAATGTTCGTATTGGTGCTATGGTTAATATATGCGTAGAGTTTACTTTCTTCATTAATTATCAGCTAATCTTCCATTTTGAAAATTAAGTTTCTTGTTTCCCTTGGTATTTTAGGTCACGATTAAACCATTTTTTAAGAATATATCACACATGCCATTTTAATTATACTATCTTAAACATGCCTGTGCTGTACTGTGATCATATTCTCCTGGACCCTTTCAATCCTTCCAGCATATCTCTGTGAGAGATATGATGACTTTGGAAATAGCTCAGTTTTGCTGCTTGCTCATGACACAGACAACAAAAAAACATATCTGATTTCAGTGGAACTGCTTTGCTTTATGTGAAACTGTATGTGGTTCTAGCTAATTTAAGTATAACACAGGGGTTCACAACCCAATGTGGTTAGAGTGAGCTCTTGCCCAGATTCTCCTTATATGCTATGATGCCATTGTTTGTTACTTTTCTAAGTACAATGCTTTGCCTGTGAGAGTCCAGTAAATGATGATGGAAGGGGTTTGTTGTGTTTTGCTGAGATGAATGTAAAAGTACCCGACCCTCCTTAATGATTTTCTTATCTATGTTCATCAAGGAAAGGAAGTTATTCTTAATGTATGTGCTTATTTGCTTGGTGGCTCAATTTCATAGTGACACTGGGATCATTTTGCAGACATCCCATTCCTTTTTCTTTCAAGAAGTGTTTTCTGTAAACTTGGTGTTTGCCTTGGGGTTTTACTGTTGCCACAAACACCATGACCAACAAGAAAGTTTATAATGAAAGGGATTAAGCAGATTACACTTACAAGATGGCTGTATCTATCTCTAAGAAAGTCAGGACAGGAACTCAAACACTCAAGCAGGTTCCTTGAGGCAGGCAGAATCCATGGAGGATGATCCTTCTGGGCTTCATTGGACTGTTTTAGAATAGAAGCCAGAACCACAAGTTCAAGAGCACCACTCTCTCTGGGCTTGGCCCTCCCCCATTGATGGCTAATTGAGAAAATGCCTAACAGCTGTGTATCATGAAGGCCTTTCCTCCACTGAGTTCCATTTCTCTCAGATGACAATACCTTGTGTCCGGTTTGCACACCATTTCGTCCAGGACAGTGTTCTTCCTCGTCCAGAGTTTTTATAGAATCAGTGCATCCAAGTGCCTGGGCTCTGCCTGGTTTGGAGCCAGTTTGTGACCATCCACAGTGATTTCTCAAGATTCAATTGAGGAAGCGTTTTCCTTTTCTCTGAATTCAATATTTACATATGTAAAAGAATTCTTTTCAAATCCTTTCAAATTTGCTATGATTAAAGAGTTGAAACATCCTTGCAAGTCCCTCTGGCTAACTAGTCCCACATGCTTTCCTCACCTTCTCTTTCTCCTAGTTCCCTCTCCACACACTGCCCCCCCACTGCAACATGTGGGGAACTCTGGAGAACTTGTTCCTTCCCCCTTCTGGGGGGGACATTATATGAATCTCTTAGAATTCACCTAGTGTCCTAGTACCTCTCTCGTTCTGAGTTTTAGGCTTGTGATCCTTTGCTCTAGGTGTAAAATCCATATATGAGTGAGTATATACCATGTTCCTATTTTTGTGACTGGGTTATCTCATTCAGGTTCGTTTCATCAAGACCCATCCACTCCCATTTGCCTACGAATTTCAAGATTCCATTGTCCCCTCCGCAGATTAGTACTCCATTTTGTAGATGTGCCACACCTTTTTATCCATTCTTCAGTTGAGTGGTGTCTTCACTCACTTCTTTAACAACATAGAAAGCTTCATTGTGATTATTGATTTCTCTAAATCAAATAATACACATTAGCTTTGTATTACATAAAGCAATTCATATCAGAGAAAACTGTTAAGACATTAAAAACCTAAGTACCTAGGTTACAGAAATGAGTGTTCACAATATATAATATTCACAGGTGAAAATATGTTGGAATGAATATTTGATTTAATTTTCATTATGTGATGCCATTGCATGGATTTGTGTCTCTTCACCCATGAGTCATTACTGTAGCATGAACTAGAGTATTTTCTCAAAATCATTACGTAGTTCCCGGCAATGAACTTTCCATAATTTTTCTCATCTGTATCTCTAACCCTGTACATATCTGACATCCTTTCTCTATCATCTTGATATGAAGTGATAGGGAAGAACTCAAGAAAGAGTAAGCCAAAATCATGCAAACAATTTAGTGAAGATTTGAGTCATCATACTTTAATTTCAATAAACCAAATTTTTTTTTGTGGAGCTAGGGTCTTATTAAGTTCACTAGACACAAGATGACAAATGAGTCAGCCCTTCTGATATAATCTGTAATGAGAGAGACAGAAAGAGAGAGAGAGAGAGAGAGAGAGAGATCACAAGACAGCATGTGAGAGAGGGAGAGGAACAAGAGATAATAGGAGCAAGAGAGACATCACTGCATGCTTTTCAACCTTCTGGTTTCATACTCTATACTAGAGGCACAGCATAAGACTGGAAAAGAATCCTCCCCTATGACTGGTGTCTATGCTTGAAGCTCTTATTGGCTACTGAAGCCTGAGTAACAGGACTAAATGAGCAACAAATACACAACTTGAGGGGAAGGGTTTGGATCAGGGGTACCAAACATTGTAAACTCTTTTTGTAGATACCGAAGCCAGTATGGATTCCCCCCAACAACTCAGCTTCCTGGGTGTTGGTTTAAGTATGGCTTCTGCCTGGGGTGATATGGAGTGGAAGGATTCAGGAGTTGGTGGGATCACTTTTCACAGGAGGTGTGATTTCCCTTAGCTGCCACCCTGAACCTGATCCTTATCCCCCAAACTGAACCTGAACTATGACCTCAATCATCACACTGAACTTGATCTTGAAACCTGAATTTGAATCTGAACCTGAAGCCTGAATCTAAACTGAAGTCTCTCTGAGGAACATGAACACTCACCCTGACTCTGAACCTGAATCCAGAACCTAAACCCTCACTTGAAATTTAACAAGAAACCGGACATGAATAGTCTTACAGAAACTGAACCTGAACCCTTACCCTGAAACTGAACCCTCATACTGAATCTGAATCTGGATGTGAACCTGAACACTCTCCCTGAACCTGAACATGAATACTCTTCCTTAATCTAAAGAAGGCCACTGAAACAAAATGTTCATCCAGAACTTGAACGTGAACACTCACCCCAAACATGAATCCGATCCCTCACACTAAACCTGAACCGTAAACTTTAAGCCTCACCCTGAACAGAAACCTTAACCTTAACCCAGAACCTAACCCTGAACCTGAACCTGAGACCTTATTTTGAACTTGAACCTGCCAACACACTATGAATATGAACCCTCACCCTGATTCTGAGCATGAACACAGAACCTGAACCGTAAACCTCAACTTGTGCCTGAACCGAAAACCTGGACACACACACTAGAATTAAACATAATCCCTTACCCTGAACCTGAACCCAGACCCTGAACCTAAACTTCAACTTGAAACTTAACCTATACTCTCACTCTGAACCAGAACCGGAAACTTTCCTTCACCCTGAACCTGAAACATAACCTCAAATGTCTCTCTGAACATGAACCTGAACCTGAAAGCGAAACTGAATCCTGAACCTGAATCCTTAATCTTAACCTCCATCCTCACCCTGACCCTGACCCTGAAACTCAACTCTCACCCTGGTTCTGAACCCTCACACTAAACCTTAACCTGAATGTGAACCTGAACCCGAATCTTTACCCTGAATCTGGACGAGAATCCTCACCTCCTAACCCTGCATCTGAACCCTGAAAACTCACCCATACCCTGAACCTGAACCTGAATTTCCACACTTAACATGAACCTGAATCCTCAGCCTCACACTGAACCTGAAGCTGACACTGAACCTGAACACTGCCCTTGAACATCAACCCAAAACCTAAACAATTACCTTGAAACTGAAATTGAACTCTTACGTTGAAACTGAACCCTTACTTTCAACCTGAACCTGAACTCTGAACCTGAACTTGAGTACTCAAAATGAACCTGAACCAGAACCATCACCCTGAAGCTAAACCTGAACCATAAAACTTAAAACTCCTCCTGAACCTGAAACTTAACCCTCACCCTGAATTGAACATAAACCCAAATCCTGAGCACTAATCCTGACACCGATAGTAAACCATTACTCTGAACCTGAAACTGAATTTGAACCTGAACACACACCCTGAACCTGAACATGATGCTGAAAACTGAGAATAAACATGACCCCAACCCATTAACATGATTCCTCATCCTAATTTTGAACCAGAAACCAGAAACAAAACCATCACCCTGAACATGAACTTCAATCTGGACCTGAACCCTCATGCTGTACCTGAACAGGAACCCTGTACCAGAACCTCCAACCTGAACTTGAAATGAACTCTCACCCTCAACCTGAAACTGAACATTCATCTTGAACCTGAACCTGAAACATGAACCTCAACCCTCACAGTGAACCTGAACCTGATCTTGATCCTGAACCCTCTCCAGGACTGAACCCTCACCATGAATCAGAAGATGAAATGTCACACAGAACCTGAACCTGAACACTCACCCTAAACCTGGTCCTAAACCTCACCCTGAACATGAAACTGAACTCTGACCTTTAAAACGCACCATGGACCTGAACCTGACACTTGATCATCAACCCTCACTCTGAAACTGAACTTTAACCTTCACCATGAAGCTAAATCTGAACTTAAAACCTCACCATGAACTTGAACCTGAACATGAAATGGAACCTGAACACTCACACTTAACTTTTACCTGAACCCTCACCCTCACACTGAAATCCTAAAACTACATCCTGAACCTGCACATGACCACTCACATCTAACCTGGACTGAAGTCTTACCATGAACCTGCAAAGACACTGAACCAGAACCCTCACATTAAGTCTATAAAGGAAACCTCAACCTGAACTTAATCTTGAACCTTTTCTGTCACACTGAACCTAAACCTGACCTCTCATTCTGAACTTCAACAATCATCCTCACCCTGAATCTTAACCTTAATCTGAACCTGTACCCTGATCCAGAAATTGAACCCTCGACCTGAACCAGGACTATACACTGAACTATAACCTTGAAATTGAACAAGAAACCTGAACAAGATACCTCCACCTGAACCTGATCATGAAGCACCACCCTTGACCTGAACATCAACATGAACCCTCACGAAAACCTGAACTTGGACAACACCTTAAACCTGAAACTGAATCCTAGATCTTAAACCTCACCCTAAAACCGAACCTGAACCCTCACCCTTAACCTGAACTGGAAACTTGAATATCAACTGTCGTCCTGAACCTGAACTTGAAACAACATCCTGAACTTGAATGAGAACCCTCACCATAACCATGACCCCTAACATTGAACCTGGCCATAATCCTTAAACCTGAACATGATATGAACCCTAAATCAGAACCTGAAGTGTGAACTTGAACCGTAACTTGAACATGAACATTCACCCAGAACCTAAACTTGAACCAAAATCCTGAACCTGAATTTGAACCTGAACTTTAACCCTGACCCTGAACATGAACCTGAACCCTCTCACAGAAGAATCTGAATCTGAACCTTTGAACCTTGAACCAGAACCCTGAACCTGGACATGAACCCTCATATTGAACCCTCATCCTCACCCTGAAACTGAACTTGAACCTCCACCCTGAACCTGAACCTGAACCCTACACTTGAACCATCTACCTAAACCTGAAATTGAACCCTTACTTGATTCTGAACCTAAACCCTGAACATGAACCTGAACTCTGAACCTGAACTTGAATCCTGTACGTGAACTTGGACCCTAAACCTTAACCAGAAATTGAACACTCACCCTGAACTTGAACCTGAAACTTAACTCTCACCCTGAACATTCAACCTGAACTTGAAACCAGAATCTTGACTCTAACCCTGAACTTCAACCTGAACCCTCACCAGGAACCTGAACCTGAATCTGAACCCTAAACTCTCAATCTGAACCTGAAACCAGAATCTCAACCTTAAACCTCAACCTCAAACTGAACCTTCACACTGAAATTGTACCTGAAACTGAACACTGAACTTGAACCCTCAACCTGATCCTGAACTTGAACTTGAACCTTGAACCTAATACCTAAATCTCAAACCTCACCCTGAAACTCGACCTGTTGTTCCTCCTTCTGTAGTTCATCCTCGCTTCGGCTAATGGACTCTTAAGCAAAGAACTGCCTCAACTGTGACCACTGATTTGGACATGTGGTCCTATGTGCTTGCAGGAGACAAATATGGAAGACTGCTGAACCTTGCAACCTCAAGGTAAGACAGCCTTACTACCTCCCTGCTTTTGTTGTGGTCTGTCAAATACTCCTGGCCTTAGCCGCCAAAACTGGCTCTACCAACGTTTCTCTGAAACCTTGGATGACTGTCCAGGTAGCTTGCTGTTTCTGTCCTCGCTGCACCTGTTGGAAGTTGCCCATCCGCACTTCCTGTCTACTTTAGTATTATTATTTTCCTTCTCAGGTCTTGATGAGGTTGTAGATTAAACTATCAAATGTATTATGCTCTCTTCCTATTTAGATATATTAGGTACTAGACTTAAGCTTTCCAGCTTAGGACAACTCCATTGGAAACTCCCTTATGCCTTCACCCTATGACTAGATATGTTTGTGGTTTGTGGTTTTATTCTCAATTTTCATTTTCTTAGAGCACACTTGTTATACACTGTTTTGTATATAGTTTTGTATCAAGCTTAAATCTTTTCTTTAGACTAAAATGGGAATTGTTGTGGGATATTCACTGTGTCTGCTTCTGTGGCACTGACCACGCCTATTGAGGGGTGGAGCCAGAGGTGGAATTGACCTGTGGGGCTTGGTCTCAGAAGGAGGTGGAGAATGCTGTCTTTCTGGTGAGACATGGAAAGAGGAGCATCCAGTTTTAACTGCTGTGTTCATCTGTCTGTGTTGTGAGTTGTTTCTCCCTTAATAAACATCTATTCAGTCCATTTGTTTATCAAGACCCTTATTAAGCCACAATACATCTATATTGGACTGGGATTAGCCTGCTCTAGAGAGAAACTTTCATGTCATGCTCCAATGTTTTCCAATAGAATGAGGTCCTAGCTTGTTTGGTTACTTCATTGGACATTGCGGAAACCCAGGCAGTACAAACTTTGTGGGCTCATCCCAAATTTACCAGAATTTCCAAGGACCCTTGATCCTGAAAGATTGAGGTCCTGGCCAAGTTGTGTGCTTAATGTCCATCTGTTATTCTGCTTGACTGTCTTTCGGTCTGTCTGAGAAAGGGTTCTTTTTCTGGTCCAGCAGTGGCTATTTGAATCTCTAAACAGGTCAATAGCACCTCAGTGGAGGCACTAAAGCGATCCCACCTGGAGAATTTTGGGGACACTTCAAATTCTCATCTGGGCAGGAATCCATTGGAGGGATGGATAAAAGTGCTATCTTAGTGTGAAGACTTGTTCTAGGACTGAGTCATTCTAATGTGGAGGCCACCTCTCATATGTACAATGTTTGACATTACAGACGCTTCTGTGGAAATAGGGGAGTCAGGCCATCTGAATCTGAGAGGACCCAGTGTATGTAAGTCTCTGTGCTGGACCCTCTGTGATGTTTATTTATGTGATGTATTTCTTTATTGTCTCTCCCCTATGCTACCTCAGAATTATCATTGAACTGGCTCCTTCCTTTCCTGTGTAAAAACATAAATAATTTTGCCACTTCAACTTCCAGGCCAGAAAGTTACAGGCTGGTGGTAATTCAGAACACCAGGGTAAACAGCACCTGACTCCTCCTGGTACAGAATTCCTAAGCCATGCTCATCCAGGAGCCATGGTGGGTTGCTGATGGCCTATGTGCATTGGGCCAGCTGGTGGGCAGTCAGAGAGGAAAGAAATTCTGTATCCCTAGCAGCTAATGATCGAAGCTGCCCCTGGCCCATTCCTTTTCTCCTCAGGTAGCAGTGACTGTGACTGGAGGGACCACAGAGCAGCATGCATGTACAGGGGTGGGGGTGAGGGTGGTGAGGTGTGGGATGAGAGAGTTTTAGAGATAACAACTTGATAAAGATTTTTTATGTCAAATAAAAATATGAAACTAACAAAATAAATGGTAAACAGATGTGATTGCTATGTGCAGATTTGGTACATTCAGTCTGAAGCAAAGAAGACAAATAAGATAACCATGGTCTAGTAGATAGGTCAAATGGGGCTGCTGACTCATAGGTCAACACAACTCACCAAAGCAGCAGAGAGGACATCAGAAGGAGCTTCAGGTGTTACCAGTACAACTCCACTTCTCTGGGCAATAAAAAGTAGAACAGGAAAAATTATTAGCCAGGTCCAGAAGGGTTGAAAAGAGATTTAAAATATTATAATAATGAAAAATAACATAAAAAGAAAGCTGGTGTACCCCACATAATCAGTAAAATGAGCCAACTGTAAAGAGAGCAGAGAGTGCAGAGAGGCTCAGGGGAAGGCACCATAGTAAGAATATACAGTCAGGGTTTAAGTAAATAAATAATTTGTTTGCTTCAGCCAAGCACCTCTGACTATGAGTCAGTGACAAGAAGAAAATAGAAAAAGAAAAAGAGAAAAGGAGAGATTCGTCTAAGATAGGGATGTCTGAGAAAATCAGAGAAAGAGACTAAATGTAATGTAAAAAGATATAGAGGTTCAATGAAAAGTCATAGAAGTGTCGGAGGAAGATATAAACTGATGTGGGCTCTCATATCTACAAATACTAAATTTAAAATTAGTAATATGTGTTAAAATTTTTGACCATACCATTTTAAGTGTTTAAAAGTTACATTTATTTGTCTAAAGAGAATTATATGTACTTGTCAGAAAGCTCTATCTGTGTTTCCTGTTATAAACCTAAGTTTTAATACAAGAATACAGCTAAAATACAAATGGTTTAAACATTTTTTTTTTTTTTTTGCTGTCTATTGGTAACAGCCCTCAGCTCAATATTCATCTCTGAGCTCAGTAAATTCAGATTGTGAGAACATCAGATGTCCTTTTAATGTAGATGACATTAATACTGTTTTATGGCTAAATATGTTAAAAAGTGAAACTAGTTAAAAGGTTACAATTCATAACACTGGAGATTAACATAAATTTAAGTCACCCAGGTAAAAATTGGTTTAAAAACATAAAGGGTGCTTTATTTTTGATATTACAAAAACACATTACAGGATGTTTAATTGTTTTTAAAAAACAGTTTTTAAATGTTTAAATTTGTAAGGTTACAGGATATTTGTGTTTTTATTATAGTGTTAATGTTTGTACTTAAATCAAAGGGCTAAAATTTAAGATCACAGGCATAAGCTCTATATACTAATCAAAAGTTGACATGCTTATTTTTTTATGATGCAGAAGGCAATGCATCCTTGTTTTTGCTATATTTGGTAAGCGTAAGCTATTTTGATAAACTGAATCACATAGCTATTTGATGTTTCCTTAAAAGGAGTTTCAAATTAAAATCATTATTTTTAAAGCTATACCTGACAATGCAAAGTTCTAGTTCTATAAAAGCTGTTAACCTATTATAAAAGGTTAAGAAACACGAGTTACTTTCCATCCTTATAAATTAACTCTCACTAAATTACTAAGTATTAATTATTAATAAAAGGGATAAACCTCACTCTGTCACCTATACATGTTCTACAAGGTTAAGCTTAAAACAAGCAACTGAAACAAAGTTGTCTGTTCAGACCTACCTAGACAGATTTCTCATAGTAAGAGATCTGTAGAGTAAGGCATTTAAAGTGTTAACTAAAGAGCTGCACTCACTGCCTCATTTGCATACTATCTGAATATGCAAACAGGCCTTGCAATAATTATGAATCGAAGGCCTCATTTGCATAGCTGGGTGCCAGGATAGAATACAGACCTAATTAGCATAAGTTTAGCAGCAGACACTTACTTTTTGAATCTCATTAACCTGTAATTTGCATGTGACCCCCTCCCCACCCTTGCTGCTGACCTGGGTCATTTGCATGTCAGTGACTCCCACAACAACTCATTAGCATCTCGTTAGTGTCCAGGGAGCAGTAAGCAGGACCTGCCCTCTCATCTGCATGCCCCACCCTCTCATTTGCATACATGCTAACGCCCTGCCTCTGCTCTCTCCGCCCACAGATTCACCATGGACCCCTTGGGATTTCCTCCTCGTCCCCCTCTGCCCGCCTGGGGCCCCTTCCGATGACGTCATAGTTGCCAGCCCCGCCCTCCTGCCCTGATTGGGCATGGCCTGGGCTGATGTGACCTCACAGGGCCGCTTCCCCTCCTCCTCTGACATCGCAGCAGGCATTGGTCACCTTCATGTGCCTGGCTCTGCCCCGCTGATGTCATAGCCAACGCCTGGCCCCGCCCCTCTTCCTGACACTGGATCCTGCCCACCAGCGTGTTACATCAACACGCCTGTCCCTCCTTATTTTATTTTTGTTACCAGGTCATCCCCCACAATTTGTGCGTGGTTGAGGGAGGCAGGGATTCCCCAAATTTCAGGGAGAAAGAGGGGAAGGCCCAGAAATCCATGACAACACTTTTCCTCCCGAGGCCTAAAGGGCCTTGTTATACCTTTACTTTCAGCTCCGGCAGCTGGGAACAGCATCTGCCAGTACCGGAAGTTCCTCGCCCTCCATCTTTTTTGTGGGTACTTTTATTTATTTATTTATTTTTTTGACTGGAAAGGGCTATGGGAGCTACTGTTGTGCACTGAAGGGGATTCATGTGTTCTCATCAGCCCTTGATCACTGGGTAGCGGAGTCTACGGGTTTCCAGAGTTCCTGCCCAAGTCCTAGACTTCGGCCCTTCTACTGTATTTACGGGTCCTGGGGAAGAAGCGTGGCATGGTGGGAAATCTAGTCTCTTCTTGTGATGCTCCACTATGAATAACAGAAGTGTGCCGTCGGCCATGTTTAATGCTGCAGGCTACGAAGCTGTGCATGATTGGAAATGTAGTCCTTTTTGGTGATGCTGCACGATGAGAACCGGAAGTTTGCCGGCAGCCATGTTTAATGGTAGGTCATGTGCAGCCCTGAATTATGGGAAATGTAGTACTGTCCAGTGATGCCCTGCCTTGACACCTGGAAGTGCCCTGTGTATTACTCTCCCATATGCCCTGTGTAATGGGAATGGTGGTTTTGCAGGGATTCATGGGAAATGTAGTCATTCACAGATCAGTGAAACAGTTGACAATTTATTTCTGCATTAAATAATTCAAGATTTGTGAAGAATCAATCACAGCTTCGTGAGAAATATGAGCACATTAATGTTTTTTTGCATCACACAAATCATGTCTTTGATAAATCATCATCAGATTTGTGAAAATTGTGGTTAACAAAATTATTGTTCTATTAAATAATTGATATTTTTGAAAAACGATTTGCAGATTCGTGATAAACATGGGAAGTAAATGTATTGTTCTATTAAATAATCTTGACTTTTGGAAAACCTTGGCCTGATTTGGGAAAAATGTGGGACTTTAAGATTGCATCTGCATTAAATAGTATAGATTTTTGGAAAATCATTGGCAAATTATTGAAAAATATTTTGTTTTGCATAAGTGATGTTTATTTTAGACACTGTCAGATTAGTGGAAAATGTGACAACAAAATTAGTTTTCTATTGAAAATTAAATTTCTGTGAAAGTATTTTGCAGATTTGTAAGAAGCTAAATATTTTTCCCTGTTAAGTAATTTTGATTTTTGGAAAATCTTTATCACATTCGTAAAAAATGTGTGTGATAATTTGAAATTATTTTCTATAAATAATTTATGTTTTTTGGAAAAAAGTGACAAACTGTATTAAACAATTACGATTTTGTTCAATCATTGGCAGATTTCTCAAAAAGGTGAGGAATTAACTTTTTCTAAATTAATTAGTGTTGAGTTTTGGATCATCATAGGCAGATTCATGAAAAATGTGACAAATATTTTTTTTTTATTAAATAAAATTGATTTCTGGACGGTCACTGGCTGATTCGGGAGTCATGTAAGTTACAAAATTATTCATCTATTAAATATTTTACATTTCCAACAAAGCCATTAGCGCATTAGTAGAAAATGCCAGGAAGTAAATGCTTTGCATTGAATCATTCAGGTTTTTTAAAAGTCATTGTCATATTCGTGATGAATGCGAGAAATGAAATTATTTTTGTTTTAAATGATTGAGATTTCTGGAAATTTCCTGCCGGGTTGTTTAAAAATATGGGGAATAAAATTATTTTTGTGTTCAATAATTTATTGTTTAGGACAATCATATCCTGATTTGTCATGAATTAAGAAATTAATTTTTTTGTTATAATTAATTTTGAATTTTGGGCAAACTGGCAGATTCGTAAAATATTTTAGAAGTGAAATCAATTTTCTATTGAGTGAATTAGAAATTTGAGGAATTGCGGGCAGATTCTCAATAAATGTGAGAAATTTATATTTTTAAGCTTCAAATAATTTAGTTTGTTGAGCATGCGATTGACAGATTCTGGAAAATTTTGAAAAGTGAAATTATTTTTCTAGTATATAATTTAGATCTTTGGAAATCAATTGGCAGATTCAGAATAAACGTGATACAGAAAATTTGTTTTGTATAGAAATGTTAAAATTCCTGGAAAGCTGTGGGCAGATTCATTGAAAATGTGCAAAATAAATAAAATTATTTTTCCATTAACTCAGATTTTTGGAAATATTGAGGAATTGTATTTTATAATAAATAATTTAGGATTTTGTGCAAGTATTGTCAGATTTGGTAAAACGTGACAAATTAATTTTTATAGAATTACATAACTTTGAGTTTGCACCATCGTGGAAATTTCGAGAAAAATGTGACACTTTTTTCCCGTATTTAATAATTTAAGCTTTGAGAAACCGTCGGCAGGTGGGGGTAAAAAAGTGAACGAAAACTTTTCACCGTTATTTCCCTCATTCCACACTGCCCTAACTAAAATAAAACCATGCTAAGATCCTCCTCTCTGCTACTTCCTCTCAATCAGTTACTAGCCCTGATTCTCTGAGTCTAGGTTTATTTTATTTAGGTAATGCAAAATCAACACATCTTTATATAGTTAACAAATGGATCATGAACAAATGTAACACCTCTTTGACTAGTGAAATAAATAATCCTCAAGGTTTTCCCATTTATTCTAAATGAAAAGATTTGCCTTAACCTACATACAATAAGAACAATTATCAAGTATGAATTATATTTACAGTATCCAATCATTTATATTTGGCAAATATAGATAGAAACCACTATATTGTCTATCTTACATTGATGAGCCCAAAGCTCAGATCATAGTTTACCTTTAGTCATAACTAAGGAAAACCGTAATTGTAAGTATAAAATCTTCAACTCCATCAAAGACATAAGAATATAATATTTCCTGAGTAAACAGGAAGTGCAGTGTAAGCCATATCCAAAACTTTAGAAACAACGGAAATAGCTGGCTGACTGAAGAGTCAACTTAATATCTCTGCAATGTTGGGGCATCCAATTTGGCATGCAGAACTAGAATATCTGGTAAAGTTTTCTGGGACACAGGGATTTTGAAGAACTGTCCCATCTTGTATTGGCAGAGTTCAGTGACATTTTTCATTTGCATAATGCTTGTCTGGTTTGTATAGCATACTGTCAGCAGTCAAGACAAGATATTATTGTCCAAATGACTAGATTTGACACGATGAAATTAAACTCCATATGGAGGTTTTTCAATGTCCATTATCCATATATGAAGTAAATTCATGATTGGAGCAGGTATGTCTCACTGTCATAAAAAGACTTTAATTAAAATTAAACATTTTAAATGTCATAATCGGGATGTTTTGAAGTATTTGAAGGTCATCTATCTATCTAAATATAGACGTTTAACTTTGAAAACATGCCTAATATGACTAATGTTTGATTATTATAGATGATTAAACATTAACCTTCACATCTTCATTAACAATCATTTTTAAATAGCTGCATAAGTGAAATAACTTCAACAAAAATAGAAACATACATCCAGGAAAAAAAGTACATTTGTATCACTATACCATAGCCAATGCCATTGTAAATATTTAAAGTTAATGTTCCTTTTTACCATATTTTCCCCATAAACGATGACAAACGTCCATATCCCATCAAATAACTAAACCACACATCATATGTCTTGGGAATATGGATGTTTTATTCTCTGTACTTCTTCCTTTTGTCTGTGGGCAAAGGTAAATTTTGGAGACCCCGCTGATTTTTTTTACAGTAATTTTCTGGAGTCCAGAGAAATCTACTTGTTCTTGTTGCATGGAAGCTTTGTGAGCATGACTGTGTCCAATGAGTTTGTGTGTCGGTGTGTGTGTGTGTGTGTGTGTGTGTGTGTGTGTGTGTGTGTATTTATTTCTCTCTGTGCATTTGTGCATTCCTACAATTATTCACTCACCTATTTCTCCCCATACTTGCAACAACAACATTCGTTTAAGCTGTTCTAAAAGAAGCTCATCTACATTTCAGTAAAAGAAATGGATTAAGGTAGAGGCAAATAATGGTATTGTCTCCACCATTGAAATAAGAAAATTGAAGCATAGGAAATATTATTATATTCTCATCAATGCAGTTGAATGGCACAATGATGCTTTCTTTTTCATGTATATATTACTATATGCATGTAGTTTTTTGGTAGACTAGAAAATAGGTGTAACTCAGAAAACAGCCTTGCAGTCTTGGGAGAAAATCAGTGAGGTTATAGGGTTAGTCCATTAGTGGGTGTGCTTTTTAGCAAGTGGGAGTTGTACTAGAATTTGACAGAATGTTGCTTCATAAATGTTGGCTGGCAACGGTGCTGGAATTCTATATTCTGGTATCATGGGCCAAGTACCAGAGAGCAACTTAGATTGGACATTTTAATCTCCCAAAATACGTATCTCATAAAAATTTGATGACATCATTTGTTAAAATTGATTCTTCTAAAGAAGTCATAGCAAAATTCCTGGAAGTTGGGTTATGGCTATTAGTATTACCCAATTCAAGATTACCTAATATCAGAGATTACAGTCTGGGGAGAAACAGTCCAAAAAATTTTTTGAGGAATTTCATCTTCCCTAAGGAGTAAAACTATGGCTTAAGAAGAGAAAAAGACTCACAATTATTCATAAGGAGGTGAGTTTTCCATTGTTAACTTCCTTCAGGTAGGTGTTATTCCATTTGTTAGACTAGACTGAGGGATAATTGGATAGCAGTTCATCTCTAATCAGGCAGCTGCCCAACAACAACTCTCTGATAGCATGTTAAACCCTGGATACACAATGACATTTAATCATTCACACATCTTACTACTCAAATCTGTGATTAAATAATTGATCTTCCTTATAGTTTGGCATAATCTAATAGGAGTCAAGTAAGGACCTACATGTTTGTGTCTAGTACAGCAGACAGTCTCATCCACTGATTTTATAATTATTTAATTATTAAAATAGGACATTAGATAATCAATGATCAGTGGATATTTGCACCACATTGTGAGAGTCAAGTATGCAAGACCATCTAAACTTTTAATTATGTATTTAAATTATTTAAATAAATGATGACAACATAGATCATGAGTCTTGTTTGGAGCCAACATAGGGGAGTGGATGATGTGATACCAACTGGTCGTTTGATTATATAGTTTAATAAAACAATGATTATGTCATCCACAAAACCTGAAGTTTAGTCCCACTTTAAATTGTTTAAATCGATGATGATGTCATCCTTCATAACTGGGGTCTGCCCACTCTTCCTTTGCTATTTAAATGCCACATCACCAATTGATTTATTGTGAGAGTTAGCTATTACTGACTTATTTATTATTTAAATTATGGTGGCATTATTGATTACATTTAGGGCGCAGTTATCTGTCAGGTGCGTGTTTAGGGATTTGGAAGTTGCAGCCATCGATACAGCAGACTTTGAATGACATATTATCACCCAGAGTGCTAGGGATGCTGGAAGGTTAAGTCCAGGAAATTCCATGGTGCTCACCGAGAAGAAGTACAAGGACTCCACCAAGGTAAGCCTTGTGTTTGGGATTTTTGCCTCCCTGATTTTCATTCACAACCTCACATTCATTGTGCTCTACTATGAGAAGGAGTAGCAATTGCCAAATTGTTGCAGCCACATCACAGAGGCCTTGCCAGGGATGATGTCGTACTACATCGATGAACTACTCTCTCTCAGCTCTACTGGTGACAACCATGCTAGGGGAATCTTTTCAGCTGATACCAATATTGTAGCCACTACTTCTACCCCAGAAATGGGGCCATCACCACAGCTAATGCAGCACCACAACAGAGACTTAATAGTCTGTGATTATGTCAGTCGGATAGGGTTTGTCAGGCAAAAAAGTTTGATTATCTGATTATTAAATTTTAAAAATTCATGATCCTTCATCATGTCTGGCATGACCTCCCAGGAACTGATAATGCAAAAGGGTCCAACTATTTAAACACTTAATCATTTAATAATTAAAATTATTCATTACATAATCTGTGATCACTGAAACTTGGTGACATTTTGTGGGAGATAAGAGTGTCAGACCATCTAATCATCTGATTATTTGAGGAAGAGTAGAGTCTGGATCCACATTGTTGGAGTTAATTGTGGCATGTAATTTCATTATTTAATTATTTAAATCAATGATGATATCATTTCGTTATTGCTCCAGGGGTGAAATATGAAACACTGTCTCATTATTCATTCATTTTATTGTTCAAATCTATTATTAGATAACCAATGATCTCTTGAGTTTTGCTCCATCTTGTAGGATTTGAGGTAAAACTCCATCCAATTACTCAATTTTTTAATCACTTCATTGTTAAAATTAAAATATTTAAAATTGTTAAAATTGTATTAAAAATAAAATCTATCATTTATTCAAAGATCACTGTGTGGGTTAAATGTGCCAGACAATCACACCATCTCATGTTATGCTTATTTAAATGTAAATTTAGGTTATCAAATAATTGAAGATAACTGGAGTTTGGTCCCACAAGTATGCCAGATAATCTAATTATGTAATTAAATTACTTAATGCAATAATAATTTCAGGGACTATAAGTAAAGTTTGAAGACAGATCATAGGAGTTGTTGATGTGACATAATCTCATTACTTGGTTATTTTATCATTTAAATAGATCATTATATCAGCCATGATGCCTGAAGTTTGGTGCCACCTTATGGAAGTTAATATGCAAGGCCATCTAATTATTTATTTGTTTAAATATTTAAATAAATCACTACTCCAGGAGGAATTAAAATGACTTCACCTTGTGGGATTTAAGTATGCAACACTAACTCATTATTCAATTATTTTATAATTATATATTATTTCAATCAATGATGAGGTCATGCCTCATGACTGGCGTATGGCCAGTACTCTCTGGGATATAATTGTGTGGCATTATTTAATTATCTAAGTATTACTTCCTTGACAATTACTAGAGTTTTGTTCTATCTTATGGATGTTAAGTATGCAGAACCATACAATTATTTACTTATTTGATTACTCAAATGATGAAGAGATCATTGATGAGGGGTTAGGCAGCAATGCAGTGGACACAGCAGATGGTTGGTGCCAGAACCAGCTACAAGAGCATGAGGGACACTGGGAGTTCCAATGCTTACTGATTACATAATAATGGATTTTAATGATTAAATGATTAAATAATTTTAAAAAATGGAAATTTTCACATCATCAGTTCCCAAGAGGATAGACCAGAAGTGATCCATAAAGAACATGGTCATCACCACTTTTAAAAATTCAATAATTTAATAATCAGATGATCAGAGGGTCTTGTCTAATCAATTCTGTTGGGCTGATGGCATGACATTCAACCAAGTCACTGCAGTCATGATGAGGCTGCTGTGGTGGCAGCATGGGCTCTGGCAGCAGTGATGGAGGTAGCTTCACAGGCAGTGCCAACAGAGAAAGCTCCTCATACTCAGTAATGTGATCCCCAGTAATTATGTCTTGGCAACCACTATGATGCTGCCTGTGCATCTGATACTGTTGCTTGTCCTTCTCATAGTATAGGGAAGAGAAGGTCAGGATGTGGAGGGAGAGCTAGCTGCAAGGTTACCCCAGTGATGGCTACACTCCACAATTGGCTTAGTCAGATCATGACTCTTCCTCTAGGTTGGACCCTGGATTCATCCAGACTCAATCTCAAATTCTGCCATTAGAGAGGGAGAAAGAGACAGACAGACAGAGAGAGAGAGAGAGTTCTTGTGTCTCTGTGGCATGCCTGGCAACTCTAGGAACTCATAGCTCCCCACATACCGCCACCCAATAGATCCACAGAGGGCCCTGTATAATTTTACAGCAGATGTCTTTAACAAGCATTGTAGATAGTGTGAGAATAGGAAGAGATTAGACAAGGTTACCGTCAGGAGGCCGTGGCAGTGATATTCATCTAGCAGTCATCTTAGAAAATATCAACATTGTGAAATTGTGCTTCTGTATTCTTTTGTTGTTCACAGAATCTCAGCTCTTTGTTGTGTATTGAAAATAATTTCCCTACTGAATATGGTATATCATCTAGGTCCAGACAGGTCTAGCTGCCCTGGATGTCATGGATGGTAGTGTATGAGGAGCCACAGATATGGGAGGAGGTAGATATGACGGTGCACAGGTACAAGTCAAGATGAACCTGTCTGTGTAGTTTCAGTTATTTTGGTGTGGGATGGTTTTTAATCAGACAGGTTGATGTGTTGTCCAATTCTGTATATGGACACTTGCTTCTTTTACATGTGTCCAGTACCCTTGGGGGCATCATTTCAGGACACCTAGAATTTTGTGAGAAGTCCCTGTACAACACATGTGTGTGTGTGTGTGTGTGTGTGTGTGTGTGTGTGTGTGTGTGTGTGTATATATATATATATATATATATATATATATATATATATATATATATATATATAATAAGCATCCTGCTATGACAACTGAGAGTGTATTTTCCCTAGGTGTCTAGTTTGCCTTTCTCCAGCCCACATGAACATCTTGTGCCTATCCATGGACACAGATAGATGTATTTCTACGTAAGATACAGAAATCCCCATGTAAGAGAGGGTCTTGAGGCCTTTGTAGAAAGGAGAGAGAAGTTTCCTAAATAGAGTCAGGGGAGGTGTGCGTAGTGGAAGTCTGTGGACAGGAGATAGATTGTAACAGACCTGAAAACATATAAAAATAGTTGTCTGGTGATGCCTAGGAGATGGTTAGTTTGGTGACCCTGAGCCAGTCCCTGGTAGGCAAGGGGCAGATGAGATGAAATGTTTATTCTTTTAATGTGTCCCTGTGTCCACATCTAGAGAACTGGGCAGCCTGTTTCCTGGGACAAGGTCATGGATGTTCCAAGACCCTTGGTGGTTTCTGCTGCAGATGACATTGGGAAGCATTCTGAGCACTGATAGAGAGATATCATGAGAATGAAGATCAGGTGATCTAATGGCCATGCTCCTTTTTAATCTGTACATCACAAAACTGGATTCCTCATGAATGTGCACATCTACCTGCAAATTGTATTATGTCCAACCCTGACATGCTTTCTGCCACGAGGGGAAAAAATTCTGACCTTAGAGACCCATTAAAGTGGGCTGTCCTCTCCCCTATATCACCTAGACATCTTCTTATTTGCACTGTACTCTTGGATACCACAACCCTGCTCTTGACCTGTGTCAGCCTGGGAGTCCATCTCATGGCTGCCAAGCTTGAACGGGAAGTATTCTTTTCCCCCAGTATACAATGATTTATCAGACCAAACGATATCCTGGCAGCAGAGGTGATGATGGAATGTCATTGTTAAGTAGATAACTGCTAGATCTCAGATATGTGTAGGCAGTGTATTTCAGATTAAATTGACTGGGCAGCTAGTGGCTTCACAGAGGCCCCAGTACCCACATCCATTAGCATAGTTATTAAAGTCCTCTCTTATGTTATAGGCTCTCATGCCATTTCTGTAGGCTTCACTAGGGTTTATGTGCAGGCTTGCCTGTAAGCATACCAGTGTTCCCTCTTGGGGTCTTATGAGGCATGGCAGAATCCAAAAACAGATTGTTACAAGGCAGTGAAGTAGATGATCCTGTGAGTTCTGAGTCCCCCATTTCTTGCTCTATCCCTGTCTTTCCTCAACCCTTGGTATTCATCTTTTGCAGCAATCCAAGTGTTCTGCTTATGGACCTCCTTGGTTGTCCGTTGGTTATTTTGGTTTATGATGCAAAATGATTATGTTAGTTTGTCTGTTTTTTTGTTTGTTGTTGATTTGAAAAAGCCTGAGGCAGGGTACACGAATGCCCTTTGGAAGCTACCATTCTTGGTGCAGTACTGCCATCATACAGAAGGTATTTGCAGAACATGCCAGCATGTCCTGGTGTTTCTCTGTCATGTCTGCCTATGGAGGAAGTCTCAGTGTTGGACACATAGGACCTAAGCAGGTTTCCTGCATTCTTCTTGGCACAGGATTCTTCCCTTGGAGGAATCAGGGTCCAGGTGCCCCAGTCTGGCCACCATAGGCTTAGTTTGCTGTTCCAAGGACACTCAGTGTAATGGGTACAGAATGGTCATGTCAGGCAAGATCACAGGCCAAATCTACAAAGATATTGCACCCTGGACTGTATCTGCACTGATGTGGGAAATTCTGCCTCACGCTATCTGCAGCTTGTGCACAGTACAACCTGCCTCCCCCAGTTTTTCTTGAATATGCCCAGCAGCAACCACTCCTAACTTTTGGAAAGCAGTGCCCAGCATTTCTGGCCTATATTCAGGATTTCAGGGCCAGATTGTCATTTTGGACAGATTTCTTCCTTGCATAACTTCTTGATTGCCATCCTTTCCCTTCATTTTCTGTATGGCTTTTCTTTATTTTTTTTTCATGCTATTCTTCTATATGTAGTGTACAGGTATATTTCAGTGACAGAGACCTGTTAGAAAGTTTCTTATCCAGTGAACAACACTTGCATACTTAAAGAGGTCTTGGAGGCACCACTCTCATGACCATATGCAAACTGGCATGCATTTCAGGGCATGGAGTATGTGTAGAAGCATCCAGTGTAGTGTTAGGATGAAAGCATATCCAAACGAAATCAGGCAAATCTATGGGTATCATCCATACCAGGCAGAATTTTTGTCTCTACCTCCCCAACAGGGTTCCTCTCTAATGCAGGGCACCCATTCAAGTGTCATTTCATGAGTTTTCCTAACTACCACACCTTGCCTTAAACCTGGGAAGAAAACCCAAGATCAAAGATCAAAAGCCTGTTGTCCTGTTTCTCTCTGTCTAGGTGTCTTCTCAGCTGTTAGAGTATTGAGATAAGTTTCTGAAATTCAAAGAATGCACTCTCTGGGGAATCAGATACTCTCTCTCTCTCTCTCTCTCTCTCTCTCTCTCTCTCTCTCTCATATATATATATCATCTCATATATATATATATATCATTATGACATGTTGTCTGGGATTATTCTTTGTGTGTTACTAGGGCAGGAAGTTCTGGGATAGCCCATAAGAAGTCCAAGAGTGATAATAGTGTGCACTGTCTTGGTGGTCTGCTAAGGGTTTAAAGGAACTGAAAGTGGGCAGTAATAGGAAGCCTTCCACTGTGTCATGCTTTACCTCCAGCTATGGTGGCCACAGAGTCAGCTATGAATTGTCCTGTGTTTGTGTTTATGTGAGTGTACCTCTGTGTGTGTGTGTGTGTATTTATGTGTGTGTATTTGTGTGTGTACACACATGTGGTATGTGAAGGTATGGCTTGATGACTGAGTATGTTTTGTGGAAATCTTATAAAAGGTGGCAGTACCCTAATTAGTACTGGCTAGTTGGGCAGAGAGTACCTCACACATCTCTCTAAGACTCCCTCTGAACACACCCTTAGTAGCCTCAGAAAAAATTCCACCAGGAGGCTAGTGGAAAGGCAGAGTTTCAAGAGATTAGACTGGGTTATGTCCTGAAGGCAGAGAGGTGGTCTTCTTTTTGGAACAATCTTCAGGATCTCATTAATTTGGAGGATGGTCTCTGTACTTTCCATTATATGGGAGAATTGCCGTCTGTTTGGGAGCAGAAAATACTTTCCCTACTGAATATGGATTAATATGTGAATACTGGCAGACATAATTTAATGGGTGCTAGGGACGTAAGTATAAACAGGATCCAGGGATAGAGAGGCACAGAGATAGAAGATGAGGTATCTGTGAAAAATGGATATATACATGCATAGAGAAAATGAAATATGGGGTGAAAACCAGTGTGATCTTTTTTTGGTATTTTTTTTTTTGCATGTTTTTTTTTTAACATGAAGACTTGTGAGCCAAACTGTTGTGTATGGCAAGTTTTCCTGTTCCATTGATATATGGCCCTGGCTGGCAATTATAAAGTCATCTTGATGGTTTCTTGTGAGGACACATGGAATTTGTGGTAAGTAACTGAGGATAATGGGGAGGTGGGTAAACATGTGCTGTAGGCATCCTTAAAGGATCCTATGTGGAGGATGCCAGGATCTAATTGAATACACATAGTGACACTGGTGATACATTGACTAAGATTTATGGAAGCCAGTCAAGAACAAAATTGCAAAGTAGCCATACTGGATATCTTTAGAAGCTATGTGGTGGTAGTCCACATCTTTAGTAAAAGGACATAAGCTAAATAACTTGAGAAACCTTTGTAAGGTGAAGTTCAACAGTCTGCAGGAAATGTATCCAGTCTTAATAGAAATATCTCACAATTGACCCAGGTTGCATGTCTGTGGGTGCCATTTCTTCATGTCTACTATGTCTTTTGATTATGTGTCGAGGGGTGTTTCTTTTTAAATTTGGTTCTATTCTTTTTGTTGATCTTGTACTTTCATAAGCTTGTCCTTCCTCATATTGGGAAAGTTTTCTTACATTACTTTGTTGAATATGGTTTATGCATCTTTGAGCTGAGCTACTTCTCGTTCTTCTATTCGCAATCTTCTTAGGTTAGCCCTTTCCATGTTGGCCCATATTTCTGGGATATATTGTGTTAAGGATCTCATAGATTTAAGAATTACTTTGGTCAATGAATCTGCTTCCTCTACTTTAACTTCAGCTACTGAGATTCTGTCTTCGATCTCTTGCATTCTGTTAGTTATGTTTGCATCTGTAGTTGCTCATTGTATTCCAAAGTTTACTATTTACAGGAAGCCCTCAGATTATGTTTTCTTTATTATCTCTCTTTCAGTTTTCATGTCTTGAACTGTGTGAATTGTTCCTTCCGATGTTTGATTTTTTTTTCTTGGTTATGGAATTTATGGTAAGTAACTGAGGATAATGGGGGGGGGTAGAGACGTGCTGTTGGAATCCTGATGTAATAATCAAGAATTTCTTATTTCCCCTAAGTGTCTAGGTAGCCTGTCCTCTGTCCACTTTAATCTCTTCAGAGAACTCTGATTTCCCTGTGTTCCTAGACCAGGCCACAGGTAGAGTGGTGTCTACAGAGGATATAGTGAGTTAACTTATGGAAATTAAGTATGCAGAACCATTTACATATTTATTTATTTGGCTACCTAAATTATGATGGGGTCATCGATTAGGGGTTTGGCTACTGTGCAATGTACAGCATATGATTGGAGCCAGAAGCAGTGTGAAGATCATGAAGAACACTCAGAGATCCAGTGGTTATTGATTACATAATAACATATTTAATAATTAAATGATTAAATAATTTAAAATACTGGATGGTTTTGGATCATCAATTTCCCAGAGGATGCACAAGAACTGACCCATGAAGACACAGTAATCACAGATTTTAATCTTTCAATAATTTAATAATCAGATGAGCAGATGATCTTGTCTAATGAACTGTTGGAGTTTTTCTTAGAGTTATAAGAATAAAATCTGGAGGAGGGGTTTAGGTGATTTGGAATGAGGGTCTCAAGTGATTGGGCTCCCAAGGTAAAGGACCACGTGAAAGAGCATAGCAGGTTCCATAGCCATGATGGTGAACAAGACAATCACACAACAGGCAGATAGAGCTTAAATGAGGAAAGAGGAGTGAGGGAGAAGGGAAAAGACATAGAGGCACTGTGAATAATGGTGATGATGACAATAATAATAATAATAATAACAGCAGCAACAAAAACAATAACAACAACAATAACAACAATATACCGCACACCACGATCCACACAGCAGGGTCCTCAGAGGAAACCACGCCAGAGAGAAACCTGGAAAAAGCAGAAAACAGAAAACCAGAAACTTCTAGAAAATAATCAGTTTTAAATAACAAACGGAAGTACCAGGGCTGAAAAGCAGGAAGTGAACTCAGGGGACGCTGGGGAATGGAGTCCCGGGCCCCAAGAGTTCAAAACCAAAGTCCCTGGGCTGAAAAGAAGGAAGTGGCCCCAAAGGGTGGTGAGAAATGAAGTCCTGAGAACCCAGAGTCTGAAAGCAGAAGTCCCTAGGCAGAAAAGCAGGAAGTGATACCATGAAATGGAGTACCTAGCCCCACAATCAAAGAAGAGGTTTACGTACTGAAAAGCTGTATGTGAACGCTGTGCATGCTGGGAAATGTAGTCCCGTGACCTTAGAGCACCAAACCGGAAGTTCTTGGGCCGATAACCCAGGAAGCAGCCCCTTAGTACCTTAGGAAATGGAGTCAGGAGAACCAAGAGCTTGAAACCGGAAGTTTGCCGCTGGCAAAAGAGAAAGTGGCCCCCGAGGATGCTGGGAATTGGAGTCCCGGGCTCCCAGACTTAAAAAAGTCCCCGACAGTCTTGGCTAAATTCGGTCCTGGGAGCAATCTCAAAGTGGAATTCCCACCTCTTAGCTGTTGATTGACGTCAGACATTGAATCACAGATTCACTATTTCAGGAAGTCCTGCCCCCCAATTCTGGCCCAGTCTTCCTGCCACTGCCCACAGAGGAAATTGCCCAAAGCCTCCCGCTGTAAATATTGCCCCCACCGCCCCTGCACAGTCACCCCATAGACACTGCATGCCCTGACTTGTGGCCTGGACGCCACTGCCCTCTTGGAATTCTGTGAGGTTGAGGACAGCCTGGTCTGCAGAGTAAGGTCCAGGACAGCAGAGCCACACAGGGAAACTCTGTACCAAACACCAAAAGAAACGAATTAAGTAAATAATTTAATAATCAATTAGTATTAAACAAGTAATGAGAAAATCTACTAGAAAACAACAACAAGATTAATAATAATAATTAATAGGAATTGACCAGTGCAGTTATTGAACGATTTCTAGGACAAGGCTTTTTTTTTTATGTCAGAACAGGCACCAGAGGATCAATTGCTGCTCTGTGAGTGCTGCTCTGGGGAATTGTGAGGGGAGAATGGGTGAGCACAGAAGCTGCAGTATGGTGAGTGAGGGGATGGGGATAGTGGGATGGGGAGTCATGAAAGTCTGTTTGGCAGGCCCTCCAGGAGGAGGCTCTGCTGAAATGTGCTGCCACATTAGGTGTTCTGTTTGGCCCATTGTGGTCCTAGCAGCTCCCCTGACCAGAGTGCAGCCTATTAATACTTCACCTAGTGGGCTGCTTCTGAGGAAAGGATGTCGGTCATGGAGCATTGTGTAGAAACTTTTTGTAGTCAGCTCCATTATTCTTTTGCTGCACAGGGATTGCAATTTATAAAACAAGAAGAGGTTCAGTTATTCCAGTGCCTTCTAGAAGTTCTGCCTTTTACATCTAAGGTTTATGGGTCAGATCTAAGTGGAGTTATTACATTTTATTTTTTTGCCATCAAAACAGTTTTTCTTCTGTTTTCAAAACAAAATAAATAAAAAGATCTTATTTTACATACCGATCCCAGTTCCAGTTCACTCTCATCCTCCCATTTCCCACAGGGACCACGCCACCCCAACTCCCATACATTCCTCAGGGTGGCTGAGGTCTTCCAGGAGGGATTATCAAAATCTGTCAAGTCATTTCAGTTTTGGCCTAGGCACTCCCTTTTGTCTCTAGGCTAAGGGATTATCTACATTTAAAGTTAATTTTGTGCATGCTCTAAATGACATTTTTAATTCTTTTTCACACAACACACGTGTGTGTGTGTGTGTGTGTGTGTGTGTGTATAATTATTTGAGTCAGCTTTTCTCTGTGTAGCTTTGCAGCCTGACTTAGAATTTTCTATATAGTGCAGGCTAGCCCCAATATCATAGAGATCTGTCTGCCTCTCTGTCCTAAGTGCTAGGTTAAAGGCAAATGCCAATAAAGACATGTATAAATGTCATTCTTCTGTTGGATAACACTCCACCATTGAACTGATTTGTGGAAGAGTGGAATTGTTGATGTAAAGATTTACCAATTCTTGGTGAATAGTTAGTCTCTCAAAATAGAATTTAGGTGAGAGAGTGCTTTCCCTAAAATAAAAGAGAAAGAGACAGAGAGAGAGAGAGAGAGAGAGAGAGAGAGAGAGAGAGAGAGAGAGAGAAGTTTTTGCTAACCATCATATTAAATTAGGATGCTAAAATATATTTTGATTCCCAGGAGAGTCCAGACATTTGGATCCAAACAATGACAATGGAGTAACCACTGATTTACAAACAGCCCCAATGACCCATCTCCTTTCCATGGAGCCGGGTTTTTACAAGATGTTCAAGGATGCATTTCTGGGACACAATGAACATTAGATCCTCGTGTGCCATAAACTTCTAGAGAAAATCATGGCTCTCTCATATGGGCAAGATGATCCCAGGTGACAACTGTTGTAAAAGGAAAACAGTGATTTGTTGAGGGCTGGACTGAGCAAGCAAGTACTTTTTCCTAGGTCCTCACTCATGGAGAAATAACATAGCTCCTTCTAAACACAGGAAATTGCTTGGCAGAGTAAATAATAGCCTCGGGGTTCTAGCCTTAGGTGTTTTCCATTAGGCTTTGAGCTGTTGACAGTAAAATAGAGCTTATCCTTGAAACAAGGAAGATGCTTGGGAGAGAATGCAATTATCTGTGTCCAGGGCCTTTGGGGAGGGGTTGCTTAAGATCCCAAGAACACAACTCTTCCCACCACATGGAGCTGTGGTTATTGGGCCCATAACAACTGAGGGCTTAGTCAGTAATGCTATTGGGGTTTCCTACGTTCCTCCTATGCTTCACTATTTGAGTAGCCTTCTCCAGAGTTTTTGTCTCATTGAATGGTAACTCCTTTTGACTTCCTAGAAGTCCCATTCTTCCTTCCATTTCCCCATAGAAGTAGTATACAAGACACAATTCCTCACAAGAGTTTACTTAGAATAAGACACAGTTTCAGCATAACCTCCCTGACCAAGCTTTTATGTTTTCTTTGTTCGGCATTCCCTACTTTTCTCATCTTCTTCTGGCACTTCTTCCTCATGACCTGTCAGTAAATTGTGACCTGCTGTTTCATGTGACTCCTGGACTATGAAATAATTACGGTGCTATCTTTTTTGTTGAAGGCTTCTAATACCTTACTGGCACAACTTGCAGTATCCTGTCCCTATATAAATTCCTGCAAGTATAAGCTGGAGACAGACATTGAAAGAACTTAAAGATGCCAACATATGTAGAATTCAAAATCTGTTTTTGAGCCAGGTTGTGGTGGTCCACACCTTTAATCACAGCACTCATGAGGCACAGGCAAGTACCTCTATGTGAGTTCAAGGCTAGTGTGGTCAACAGAGATACACTTCAGACACCTAAGTCTATTTATTGCACAGAGAAACACTGTCTCTAAAAAACCCTACAATAACAACAAAAAATATCCATGTGTTTTAGGTCTCTCCTCTTTGAGCATTAGCTGGAAATGAATGCAATTATAGAGACTTTTTGTTATTTATTTCTTAACTCTTGTGGGCAGTGTCCTCTTCTCTTGATTACCCCTTCTTAAATTAAGTGACTGTATGACCTCAGTGGGTGCTTTTGGGATCAGCCTTCTTAAAAAACTTTATTTGTGGATACCAATTATTTTTGTGTATATATGTAATAAACAGAATTCATTAATTTTTAACAATGTTCATTAAATTAAAATATAAATATCTTAATCATAGCTGGAGATTACCCCCAGGGTTCAAGAAGCAGGGTCAGAAGCAGAACAGTTTAGGTATCCTTTTGACTTAATTTTGTTTGAGTCTGTTTATTTAAGTTCTGAACACATGGAATAATGTGTAGCTAGGTAACACGGCACAGGAATCCCAACTAAGCTGCTTGTTCTTATTGCATGTTAGCTCTGTGAGAATGCCTGATCCTTAGTATGAATGACATTTTTGTGTCTTATGTGTTTGTTGTTGCTGTTGTGCATATGTGTGTGTATTCATTTCTCTGTGAGTGTGTCTTTGTGCATTGCTGAAATTATTCAGTTACTTACTTTTTACCGACAATTGCACCTATACCATGTGGTCAAGTTCCTTAAGATAAGAGTATGAAGAGAACCTTATTTTGATTTAAGTAAACTAAAATGGACTAAGGTAGAGGCACAAGAATGGTGTTGTCTCTATTCTGGAAAAATGAAAATTGAAGCATGGGAAATATGTTTAAATACACACCAATCAAGTTGATTGGAATAATGATGGTTTAACTTTAATTCCTATATGATTATAGCCATGCAGTTGTTTGGTAGATTTGAAAATACATATAACTCATAAAAGAGGCTTGCATTTTTTGGGAAAAAATCAGTAAGGAGTCTATGAGTGAGTGAGTTTGTTTTAGCATATGGGAGGATTACTAGGATGTGTCAGAATGTTGGATCATAACTGTTGCCTGGCAACCCTGCTTGAATTCTTGATTCTGATACCATGGGCACAAGAAGCAGAGAGCCACATACATGTAGTGTTAGCATTGGTATTTTACTCTCAGAAGATACATGGCCCATACAAGCTTTCATGGCAGCATATGTGGAAATTGGTTCTCCTAACCAAGTCATTGTCAAATCCCTGAAATTAGGACTGCAGCTCTTAATATTACCCTATTCATGTTTATCTAACATCAGGGAGTATAGTCTGTGGAGAAACAGTTCATATACTTCTGTGGATGAATGTTGTCTTCCATAAGAATTAACACCATGGATTAAGGAAAGAAGAAGCCTGAGTTATCCAGCAAAAGGTGAGTTTTGCATTGTGAGCTACTTTCAGGAATGTATTAATACTTTTGTTAGGCTAGACTGAGGGATAATTGGACAGGAGTTCATCTCTATTGAGGCAGCCACCCAACATCAACTATCTGATGTCCTATAAAACCCTGGATCACTCCTTGCTGGAGTTAATTTTGGCATGCCATTTTGTTATATAATTATCTAAATAAATGATGGCACAATTTTGGTATCTCTTCAGGAGTAAATTATATGACATTTTCCATTATATACTAATTCATTTTATTGTTCAAATATATGATTAAAGATTCAAGGACCTTTTGAGTTTGAAGCAATTTTGTGGGAGTCAAATATAAAACACCATCCAATTATTTAATTATTATTCATTTAATTATTAAAATCTATCATTATTTAAGCAGTGATCACTACAGTTTGGAGCAACCTTGTGGGAGTCAAATGTGCCAAACTATATCATCATTAGATGTTATAATTATTTAAGTATTGAATATAATAATCCAAGATGCCTAGAATTTATATCCACTTTGTGGCATTAAGTATGCTAGATCATCTAATTATGTAATTAAATTATTTAAATCTACCAAGACCTTATGGATCATAAGTCAGGTTTGGAGTCAACTTGTGGGATCTTATGATGTGTTATGATTATCTGGTCATTTATTTGATAATTATGTCAGCCATGATACCTCAAGTTTGGAACCATCTTGTGGGAGTTAATATGCAAGTCCAAATAAATATTTATTTAATTGTTCAAATAAATCATTATTCCAGGAAGTGTTCAGACTGACTCTACCATGGGGCATCTAAGTATGCAACATAATCTCATTATTCAGTTTTTATAATGATATGTTAAATATTTAAATCAATGATGATGCCATCCTTCATGACTGTAGTCTGTCCTGTACCCTGTCATATTTAATTTTGTGACATTATTTAATTATCCAAGTATTAATTCATTAACAATCACTGGTGTCATCTTATCAGAAGTAAGTATGCAGAGCCATCTAATTATTTACTTATTTTATCACTTGAGTGATGGTGACATCATCAATTAGGGTTTTAGCTACAGTGTGGTGAAAACAGCAGACACTTGGTGCAAGAAGCAGCTCCCAGAAAGAGAGAGACACTGGGAGATCCAGTGATCACAGATTGCATTATAATAGATTTTTATAAATAAATAATTAAATATTTAAAAACTGGATAATTTCATATCATTAATTCCTGCAAGGATGTGCCAGATGTGACCCATTAAAGAAACAGTCATTACCAATTTTAAAAATTTAATAATTTAATTATCACATGATCAGAGGATATTGTCTAACTATGTCAGGTTAATCTCTTGATAGTGAACCGACGCCCTACATTCATGTTGTGGCTGCATTGGTGGCTGGGAACACATCAGCAGTGGCAGTGGCAGCAGTGATGAAGGCACTTGACCTGCAGAGCCAAAACAGAGCAGCTCCTTGCTCTGTGACAACATCCCCGGTGACACTGCCTTGGCAACCACTGTGATGCTGTCTGGGCCTCTGGTGCTGTTACTTGTCCTTCTCCTAGTGGTGAGCAAAGAAGGCCAGAATGTGTAGGAAGAGATGAAAGGCGATCACTTTGACTGTCATGTTCAGCTTTATCAGATCGTGGAACTTCCCCTAGGTGGGCACCATATCTTTTCCCAGACTCATTCATATGAACTCACATGAGAGAGACAGTGAAAGAGAATTTGATTTCTGTGTCATGCCTGGACTGTCTAGGAACTCATAACTCCCCACATATCTCTACCTAACATACCCAGATTTGCCCTTTGTAATCTCAGAGCAAATGTCTTCAGGAAGCTTTGTAGAGAAGAAGAATTGAGATTAGAGGGGACTGTCGCCAGGAGCCAGGGCAGTGGTCTTCATATTGGGGTCATCTTAGAAGATATCTGCATTGTGAAGGTGAATCTCAGTAGGCTGTGAGGGTTCATAGAAGAGTATCTGCTCTCTGTTTGGTACTGAAAAGAATTTCCCAACTGAATATGGTATATCCTCTTGGCCCAGACAGGCCTAGATGCCCTGGGAGCCATGGTAGTGTACACAGGCACCATTGATAGAGGAAGAAATAGGTACTGGAGGAGGTAGATTTGAAGGTGAGCACGGCCAATGTGAAGTTGGACAAATACATGGATAGAGAGAATTAGATTTGAGGGAAAGCTGTATGAGAACTGTTAGGGTTTTGTGTGGGATTGTGTTTTCACATGCAGGTTGATGTGATGTCACATATTGTCTATGGACACTTGTTTATTTTACAATTGTCTGGTGCTGTGGAGGAAAAGGTTGAAAACACCTTGATGGTACACTGTGGGGACACCTGGAATTTTGTGAGAGGTCCCTGTGCATGACAGGGTTGGATATATGCTGTAAGCATCCTATTGTGACAAATGAGAATAGTTTATTTTCCCTAGGTCTCACGTTTGCCTTTCCCCAGAACACTAAAATTTCTTTGGTATCTCTATATGTATTTATGCCAGAACACAAATAGGTTGCTTTCAACAGAAGATACAGTAAGTCCCGTATGTGAGGAGGACTTGAGGTCTTTGGAGAAAAGAAAGGGAATTTTCCTAAGCAGTTTCTGGTGAGGGGTGGGGTGTAAAAGGCTGTGGACTGAAGATAGAATGCAAGTATCAAGGAATGGTTGCCTGTTGAAGCCTTGCAGCGTTGAGGTCACTGAGCCAGCCCCTGGTACTTAAAGGGTGGGTAAGATAGTATGTTTATTATTTTACTGTGTACTTGTGCCTACATCTAGGAAATTGTGCAGCCTGGGACAAGGTCATGGATGTTCCAAGCCACTTTTTCCCTGCTGCAGATGATGTGTGGCAGCATTCCACCTGGACCCTGATGGAAGGGTAGCATGGACATGAAGAACAAGGGTTCTAGTGGGCATTCTTTTTTCTCATCTGTACATTAAGAAACTGGATTCCACATGAGTGCACACCTCTGGCTGGAATTAGGCTTGGTAAATCCCAGACAATCCTTCTGCCATATTCGAAGGCAGTGCTGAGCATAGGGCCAAATTGAGGTGAGTTGTCCTCACCCCAATGACATGTGTCCACCTTTTTATATGCAATGTATTCTGAGATACCACTTTGCTTCTTCCCGATTAGTCCTGTGTCAGCCTGGGAGGCCACATCTTGACCAAGATGTTTTGTTTCCCCAGTGTGCAAGGATCTAACATACTGAATCCAGCCTGGCAGCAGAGGTGATTATGTGGGGCCATTCTTAAATAGATATCTTCTGGATCTCTGATGTTTGTGGGGAGTCTCCTTCAAAATAAACTGGTGGAGCAGCTAGAAGCCATAGTCAGGTCCCATTTCCCAATTCCATAATTTTGTAGTGAAGATCCCTTCGCAACTGCCATGAGGTTTCTGTAGGCTTCAGTAAGGTTGTTGTGCAGGAATGCCAGTGAAACCCCCTATGTTCTTTCTTGTGATATTCTGAGGAGTGGAAAGGTCTAAAGGCAGATTGTTTCAGGACAGTCAAGTAGATGAGTTCTGTGACCACTATCTCTCCAAAACACCCAGGCCCTACAAACCCATGGTATTTATCCCATGCACCAGTCAAAGAGATCAGTTCAATTTCTGGACAGACCTGGTTATTTGGTGACTATTTTGGTGTGTGTTGCAAAAGGCATTTGTTGCTTTGTCTGTATTTTGTTTGCTTGTTGTTGTTTTGGAAAGGGCTGAGGGTGTGCATACCAATGTCCCGTGGAAGCTGCCATTTTTGAGGCACTACTGCTATCACACAATATATTTGCAGAACAATCCAGCATGTTCTGGCATTTCTCTGTCATGTCTGCATGCTCTTGCCTAGGGAAGAGCTGTCAGTTCTGAGCATCACTGTACATAAGTAGGTATTTTTCGTTCTCTTTGGTATAGGTGAGCCCTTGGAGGAAGCACGGTGCCAGTGCACAAGTCTTGGCATCATGGGCTTGGCTTGTTGAGAACAGGAAACTCATTCACCTTCACCAAAAGAGGCCATATCAGGCAGAATCAGGGAACATATCTACAGGGATACTGCATCCTCGGCTACATCTGGCCTGGTATGGGGGTTTGACAATCCCACTGCCTGGAAGTTGAACACAGTACCACCTGCCCCTATCCATCTTCTTCATGAAAATCCCCAGCAGCACCCACAGCTAACTTTTGGAAAGCACACACTGTGCCCATTATCTCAGGGGCACATAATAATTGTGGACCGATTTCCATCTTCCAAAATGCCTTCACTGCCATTATTTCAAAGTCATCTGTCTTCTTTTCTTTAGTTCCTTTTAGACATGGTTTTCCCCTCTATCTAGGGTACAGCTGTTATTAGTGGCAGATACCTGTTAGAAAAAGCATTCTACTCCAGGGAACTACCACAAAATTTTGGAAGGGGTTTGGAATGCATAGCCTTCTTGATCATATGCACCCTGGCTTAGAGTTCAATGGAAAATATTGGCTAAGGATAGATTTGAGTAGAAGCATCCAGAGTAGAGTGCAGACTGAAGGCTGTCCAAAAGATGACAGGAAAACCTGTTGGTATTATCCATATCAACACAGGATCCATGTCCCTACTTCTCCAAAAGACTTCCTCTCTGATGCAGGGGTCCCATTCATGTGGCATGTCCTGAGTTTTGCTAATTACATGACATTGTCTTAAGCCTGGAAAGAATACTCAAGATACAAGCCTGTTGCCATGCTCTGCTCTGTCCAGGTATCATGTTAGTGGTTAAAATACGTAGAGACACTTCTGAAATTAAAACATAGCTCTGTCTGTGGTATCAGAACACCTCTCATATGCCTCCTGGATGCTGATAGAAGGTCAGAGTTGCAATAGATAAGATAGGGGTTTCTGCAGGAAGCAGGGAGAACTTCCTGAGGCCATCTTGGAAGATCTCATCATTGTGGAGGAAGTCCCTTGTAGTCCTCCCACGTTCATGGGAGAATATCAGTCTGTTAGGAACAGAAAAGCATTTCGCTACTAAATATGGATTACCATCTAAATACAGACAGAAATAACTTCATTGAATTCCAGGGATGTAAGTGTAAATAGAAGCCAGGAATACATGGATACACACATAAAGGAAGAAGTAGATGTGAGACCGAATATATACATGGAGAGAGAAAATAAGATGTGGGGTGAAAAATTTTGTGCTAACTTTTAGGTGATTTGTTGTTGCTGCTGCTTTTGTGGCATGCTGTTTTTGCATGCTGGCAGGTGAGAAAATGCATTCTGTAAATGAACATTTTTTTCTGTTCCATTGTTATGAGGATCTGGCTGGAAATGATACAGGTTTCTTAAGGATTTCCTGTGAGGACACATGAAATTTGGTGAGAAGTACCTGAGGATAATCAGAGGTAGATATATGGGTTACGCATCATTGTGTGACAATCAAGACTTGCTCATTTTCCATAGGTCTCCTGGTTTTCTGTCCTCTGTCCACTTTAATATCTCCAAAGAGATATGAATCCCACAGGTAGACAATGTCCAGAGAATATACAGAAAGTTCCATATCTGAATTAATATTGGGATGTTGGAGAAGTTGGTGTTTCCTCAGTGGGGCCTTTTAGATAGTAGGAGGTGAGGGGATGTAGACAATAGAGAGATTATGATTTTGGAGATAAATTGTGATTTATGAAAGCCATTTGAAATCAAAATATCCAAACAACCAATTTTTATCTGTAGATTCTAGGTAGTGATGGTACATGCCTTTACTCCAAGGACTCAGGATTAGGGGGTAGACTGTTTTGTGTTAGGTCAAGTCCACACTGATGCTAAGACACTAATCTTATCTTAAAAGCAATATCACTCAGAAAGGCAATCACTGCACCTGGGATCACATGCTTATAATTCAATAACTAGGGATGTGGAGATAGGAGTGATATGGCTGATTCGAGAAAGAAATATAAGGAAGAAAATGTAAACTGAGAGTTTTTTCCTCTAAAGGTCCCTGTACACCAGACTGCCATTTCATCTGAGTAGAGATGATATCTCCTGGCTGGTTTGGCTCATTTGCTTCTCTGATTTGCATCTTGAAAGTTGAACCTCAATATCTGTCACTAGGCATTTTATAATTTGGTGCTACATTTGACAACGTGGAACTAGCTCAGATGGTTGAATGGTGATGCCTAGGAGATGGCTAGCCTGTGGGTGCAGGTTCAGGGACAGAAAGGTAAGTGGGCAAGTTGGATGGAATATTTATTCTTTCTAAGTGCCCTTGACACCATATCAAGTAATATGGTGGCCTACCTCTTGGGAGGATGTTATGGATGGCACAGGTCTCTTACTGGCTCCTGCTGCAGATAATATGTCATAGCATTCAACTGAATTTAGATGGCTTCATTCTGTGATCAAGGAAAAGGTTTTCTGTGGCCGTTGCCCTTTCTTTTTAGGTAATCATGCCCATGGGACCATTGTCCTGTGAAACTGGATCCCACACAAGTTCACACAGCTCCATTCCCTTTGCCCTATGTCCAATATGGGCCTGCCTTCTGACAGGTTGAAAGTCAGTTCTGGAGTTTGAGCCCTATTTATTTGAGTGGTCCTAAACTCTGTCATCTGTCCACCTTCACTTATATCCTGTGATCTAAAACACCACCATCCTGCCACCCTTCCAGCCCCCAGTCAGCCTCAGGGACACCTTACGTAATGGCTGCTTTGACAATGAAGGATTGTTTTGCTCAGTATGCAAGAAACAGACATACACAATGCCAGACTGGATGCTGGAATAGTAAGGAGATAACTGTTCCATCAGTGAATGTGATGGGAGGGGGATATCAAGATATCAGAGTAATTTTACTGGACATTTATGGGGCAACATACAGCCTCTGGTTCCTATGTCCATGAATTTGGTTCTGAGGGGGAGCACCTGTGTGCAATTTAGGTCTTGTGTGAGATAACTTATTTGCATGCAAGTTGTTGTGCCAAACTCTTTTGCCTCTGCGTACTTGTTTTGGTTACATGAGTCTGAGACCCTGGGGGGTACAGAATGAAGGCATCTTGAGGGTTTCTTTGAAGACTCCTGGATTTTTTTTGAGATTTCACTAAGAAGCGTTGGTTTGTTCTCCAGGCAGCATGGTGTAAAAAGTGAGAATTGCTTATTCTCCCTCATTTTCTAGGCCGCCTTTCTTCAGTCAACTTGAATCTCTTCAGAGACCCCCAAGTCTATTGTGTGATAGATAGGTGATTCAAAACATCCCAAGTTGATGGAGCCTGGAAGACTTGGAGAAAGGATAGAAAAGTTTCCAGAAGGTGCCTCGTGAGTGGTGGGGGTCCAAGGCTGTGGCATGAAGACTGATTGTGAGGTTAATGGAGGAAGCTCAAAACAGTTCACCTTGTGATGCTTAGGAGATGGTTAGTTTGGAGTTCTGTGCCCAGGCTCTGGTCGGCAAGGGGGGATGTAGGACTGAATATTGATTCTTTCAATATTTCCTTATTTCCACATCTAGATAACTTGGTGGCCTGTTTCCTAGGATGTCATGGATGTCACCTGCCCCTGGATGTCCCCTGATGCATTTTATGTGGTACAGCATCCACATGAACTCATAGGGTGAGGGTAGCATTGGCTGCAAGAGCAAGGGATCCACTGGCCTTCCACCTTTCTCATATAAATATCAGACCCATGGTACTATTGTTCCTTAAATCTCAACCCATCACCAATGCTAACAGATGCCTACTCTTTGACTTGTGTCCATGTTGGACTGGCTTTATGACAGGTGTGATGCCAGTGCTTATACTAGGGCCCCATTGAATTGGGTTGTCCTCACAAGTGTGTAACCTGCCCAACTCCTGTTCCCTCAGCTCAGTGACAACACCACCTCACTGCCCTACCAGCTCTGAGTCAGCCTTGGAGGCTGCTTCTTGGCTGGCTGTGTTGACAAGGAAATATGACTTTGTTTGGGTACAAGATTGCAGCAGACCCAAAGTATACCTAGCAGTTGGAGTAGTCATCTTCGTGGCCAGGTTCAAGTAGATAGCTGCTGGATTTCTGAATATGTTTTGGGTGGCTGTCAGAATACCCTGGCTGAATGGTTACAGAATGACACTCAGCTTCTAGCCCCCAAATCCATGAGTTTTGTAGAGAGCTGCAAAGTGCTGTGCCTTAAAGATGGCACTGACTTCTGCCTTCCACCTCCCCAAAAGTGAGCACTCTCTGGCATAAACAAGCCCTTATTTGGTTAAGTCTGTTCAGCCAGCCTGTCTGCTTGCATGTTAGAGTAGCCTATCTCCAGAGTCCATGTATCTCACTGGGGTTGATTAGTGCAAGGGGATTTAAGCCTGTGCAGGGGTCCCCTGGGTCCTGCGGGTCAGAAGAAGCACTACTGCCAATAAGGAGAATGCTTTTGTGAATGATACCAGCCTGTCCCCATGCTTGTTTGTATATGCTTGTTGGCTTCTTGGAGAAAAGTTCCCAGTTATGGCCCCACAGGATTGAACCTATATCAAAACCTTGGTCTTCCACTAATTATGAAGGACTTGTGACAAATGTCTCTCAAATGGTTCCTAAACCACAACGCCATTACCCAATTTTAAATTATGCAAACCTCTAATTAATTTGCACTTAAAAAGTCCCCTTAATTGTGAGAGTATTCTAAAACCCTAGTAGCCAAGCAGGCCTCTGATCTACAACAATTCCCATGGAAGTGTACTCTTCTGCATGTAAGGACTACACACATCCCATTAAGGAGGCTAGAGATTTACAAGGCAGAAAATGATGTGTTCACAATACCTCCAACTACATATCGGGACCTTGAATATATCAACTTTTTCCAAAGGCATCACAAATCTCTTTAGCCTCAAAAAATATTTGGAAAAATATATTTTGAAAACTTTCCACTACCTACCTTCCAATTATGATAAAATATGTTAAGCATCCCCTTTTTCTAATATTGACTACTGATATGCCTAGTTTCATGAGAATGCAAAAGTTCACTCAAATGAAAAATTTAGTCATCTACATATAGTCAGCTATATATTATGTATGTTTCTGTAGGCACAAGACTTATGAATATTATGTAATATTGTCACATATTTTCCTCTTTTAACCTAAAGGACTCTATTCTGCTATATGCTAATACAGGACAATCACTGAATCACCTGCACCCTAGACCTGGCTATAAGTAGATACACCTCCACAGATAATACAGAAAGTTCTATGTCTGACGGGAAAACTGGAGACATTTGAGATATAGGAATTTCTTGAGTAGGGCTGTTTGGGTTAGAAGGTGGAGGGATTTTAAAAGGAGAGATATTAAGGTGTTTTAGAAACATTTTTGTATAATTCATGAAAGCTGACACCTACAGCCCAAGGCCCCTGCCATAGATCTTTCTAATCCCATGTATCTTGATCCCTGCCTGCCAGATCTTTGACCCCATCACCAAGCCTCTGCTGGAGGCGAGTCTGGGACCAGTTCAGGTTGAATATCCCTCACACTCTTCCCTGGGAACTCCTTGGATTGGGTATGAATCTTGCTCCAACCACACTATGTCCAGTCCCCAGTGAGAGCACTTTGGGTGCTCTGGTAAACAACCTACCCTAACCCTTGGAAGAGCCTCCCCACCCCAAACCCTGTGCCCTACCTAGGTCAGTGCCCCACTGCTCTAATTGATCACTGGAACATAGGGTGGACCTTGCCACCTCAGGGGAAATTCCTGGAACTGCTTTGAGCACACTAGACCTGCCTATCAATGCAGGACTGCCCAGAGTATCCCTTACCATTATGTCTCACCTCCACATCTGGTCCCCTACCAGAACTCCTGGCACATGCCAGAGATCCACCCATCCCCACAGGACAATCCTATGTCTTTGCCTGCAAGATCCTTTACCCCCATCACCAGGCCTTTGCTGAAGGAGGACCAACCTGAATCACATCTTGCCTGATATATGACACCCATCACTGGGGCACTGCCTGAGGAGAGACCTCCTAGAGAGCTTGAACCACGCAGAGCTGCAAACATTAAATTTCTGACCCAACTAGGCCCACTGAGACAGTTACAGAAAGAAAGACCCCACCTACACACACTGGAAGAAGCGATTTTAAGACAGTAATACAAGAAAACATCTAACAATAAAAAGGCAAGCATGACACCACCATAATCTAATGATTCTACACCAACTACCCCTGAAAACCTCAGAGCAGATGAGGCAGAATTGAATCACTTAAGCAATATCTTCATAAAAGACCATGTGAGAAAATACCTTAGAGAAATGGAATAAAAAATAAACAAAAAATTGGAAGAAATACAGGAAAAGACCATGCAAAGAATGTAAGAAATGGTCAAAGCTCTTAAAGAAAGTAAGGACAGCCATGAAAAATCAAACAAACGTGAAGGACACATTTCAACACTTGAATACTGAAATAGAGGAAATAAAGAAAACAGAATCTGAGGGAATCCTGAAAATAGAAAAATTGTGCAAACAATCTGGAGCTATAAACCCCGAGCACAGAAAACAGAATACAAGATAGAATTTCAGGCTCAGAAGATAAAAAACAGGAAATAGATTCATCAACCAAATAAAATCTTCAGTCCAACAAACACTTAACACAAAACACACAGGAAATATGGGATACAGTGAAAAAGCCAAACCTAAGAATAATAGGCAAAGTAGAAGTCCAGAAGCCCAGCTCAAAAGTTAAAAAAATATATTCAACAATATCAATGAAGAAAACATCCCAAATTGAAGATAGACATGCCAATGAAAGTACATTAAGCATACCAAACAAGAAATAGACTGGACCCCCACAAAAAAGTCCCCTCATCATGTAATAAATCAACTAACATACACAATAAAAAGAATATTAAAGTCAGCAAAGGAAAAAGGCCAGATAACATATAAAGCAAGATCTATCAAAATTATAACTGACTTCTCAATGGAAATTTTTAAGGCCAGAATGTTCTGTAAGAGCCCATAGATGCCAGGCAAGGTTAAAATACCCAGCAAAACTGTCAGTCGCTATAGATAGAAATTACAAGATATTCAATAACAAAGACAGATTTTTACAATATATATCCACAAATCCATTGCTACAGGAAGTCAACTACTCTCGCAAAGACATAGGGAATATATAATCTTACTTTAGGAGAACTAAAAAGAAAATGAAGGGAAATTATGTTCACTAAGCCCCCACCAACAATAAATCTAAAACAAACAAGAATTAACAATCAATGGCCCTTACTTTCCTTCTAAAATAATGGTCTCAACTAGGTTATAAGAGGACAAAGGCTAACAGAATGAACACAAAGCGAGAATCCATCCTTCTGCTGCATACAGAAAGCACATCTAAGATTGAAAGACAGACCTTTCCTCAAGTTAAAGGGTTGTGACACTATCTTCCAATGAAATGGACTCAAGAATGTGTAGGTATTCTAATATCTAACACATTAGACATCAAACCAAAATCAATCAAAGGAACAAAGAAGGTCATTTCATATTCACCACAGAAGCCCATCAAAATGAGTATCAACTGTGAACATCTATGCTGCAAATTCAAATGCATCTATGCTCACATTAACCTCACACAATTATATTGGGAGACTTCCACTCCCCTCTCCCACCACTATACAGGACCACCAGAGTGAAACTTAAAATGGAAACAAAAGAACTAACAGAAGTTATGTCCAAATTAGTATTAACAAACATCTATAGAATATTCCGTCCAAACAGAAAGAATATAACATCTTCTCTATAATTTACCGCATACTAGGGAACATAACAAGCATCAACAAATCAAAAAAAAATTGTAGTAGACCACTGTGTCTTATCAGACCACTGAGCTATGTGAAACAGCATCATTCCTGGGTCATGGAAGAAATAAAGAAAGAAAACAAAGATTTCCTAGAAATCAATTAGAATGAAGGCACAACATACCTGGACTGATGGGACCCTTTGAAACCAGTAATACAAGGAATGTTCATTGTACTATGTGCCTATATTAAGAAAATGAAGGATATTCACATTAGATAATTAACAGCAAAACTTATAGCCTTAGAACAAAAAGAAACAAACTTACCCTGGAGGAGTAGAAGACAGGAAATAATAAATTTGAGTGCTGCAATCAATAAAGGAGAAACTATGTGAGTATATGAGTGGGTTGGGTACTAGAATGTGACAGAATTGTACGTCATAATTGTTGCCTGGCAACCCTGGTGGAATTCTGTATTCCCATATCATGGCCTCAAGAAGTAAGAGTACCTGACATGCTGCATTATTATTGGATACTTTACTCTCCAAGGTAAGTATTCTTTACAGCCTCTAATGACAGCATGTGTGGAATTTGTTTTGTCAAAGAACAGCTGTACCACAGTCAAGGATGGTGTCCTGCATTTACCAAAATTACCTAAGTCAAGAGTAGCTAAAATCAGGAAAAAAAAATCAAAGACTTTTCTTGATGAATGTCCTCCTCCTCAAGAAGTAAAAACATGGATTGAAAAAATTAAAGGCTTAAATATATTTTTTATGGGGTAAGTGTAGCATGATTAATTTCCTTCATCATGGTTTTAATCTGCCTCTTAGCCTAGAATGAGGGAAAATGTGGTGGGTGTTTATATCTAATGAGGCAGCTACCTAATTCATATATCATCTTGCCTCAAGCAACATGTTTACACAAAGTCAATACCAACATTGAAGACTGTACTCATTGTGGCTACCATAAAACTTGTTTTCCAAATGAAAACTTAAGTTCAGTATTGTTGTTCCTGCAAAAATATCACTGCCACCTAATGAGAAGTCTTTGGGTCTGGCTCGTGGGCAAGTGTCAATGAGATTTGTGATGAAAGTTCTAGACTCTCTGACAACTAAGAATGAGGTTCTCTTAAGCTTTCTGTATGTTTGTACCTTCAGGAATGAGGTGATGCAATTTGTACTGGATGAGTGCCCCATTTTGATGTAACTGAGAATCTTATGCAAACTTCAGTACCAACACCATTCTAGGGAATCAAGCTTGAAGAAACATTTCTGTTTTTCATTGTCAAAATTTGTTCCTTGCCATATTGGAGTCTTGTGGTAGGAAGATGAATGGGGATTTGAAATGCACAGGACCTGTGAGTGAATATAAAATGAAGACAGCTTGGCTTTCTTTGTAAATACTACATGTACATATAATTGTTTAACTGAAAAAAATCACTTACATTTCTCTATTTTTCTTCTTAAGGCATAAATTGTAGGCCATCTAAATTTATCTGTATAGGGTAACAGCAAATCCATGGAGTTTTAAGATCAGTGGAATCAAGGGGATTGCAGCTTCCTAACACATGTGTACCTCTAGAATTCTTGACCAAGTCAAAACAAAAAGGACATTTTCCTATTTCCACTGGAGCATGTGCTTACCATGGAAACAAAATAATAATGGGACAAGAGTCTATCCATGGTGCTTCAAAAAGAGCCACACATGCAATTGCTCACTACCTGTCTTCTTAGCTAAAAGCTGATTCTCCAATTCCACTCAGGTGCACATAGACCCAAAGCTGTTTCTATGCTATTTTAGGATATCCAGCCATCATGTCCTGAATTCACAATATGACTTGAATGTTCAAGACGCTCCCCATGGAGTTCATGTTAAAATGTTCTTCCTATCAATTCACAGTTATGTTTTATATTTAAGGCTATAATAATCTTATTTTAGTTCTCCTCCTTTGCAGTAAGTAAATCTTCCCATTTACATTTGCATTTTTCCTCCAATTTTATACATTTACCATTATAACAATATAAACTTGAAGTCAAATATCTGAATGTAGACGTGAACCCTACTCTAACATGTAGAAAATAATGAATAATGTTGGGAATCTTAGAAACTGTTTTGCTAAGAAAAAAATAAAGATTCATTACCCAACATTGTTTCTTGATTTCATATTAAATAATAAAATTTTAAAATTTTTATTCCTGTGCTTATTAGGACACCTTGATTTATGCCTTGATAATTTATGGCCAGTTTGTCATGACTTGTTACACAAACCATTAGATATGTACAAATATACACCACTTGTTTAATAAATATGATCTATTTGGATATCTATCCAACATCTAATTTGTAATTCCTTGGTACTTTTTGTCTTTTATATTTTCCTATGTCCTCTTACTAATTTTGAGATCTGACTTTTAAATAGCTACATTGTATTTTCTTCTGTACTATATTTCACTTTTTGGTTTTAAATTTCCTTCAATAGGAGATGTTATTAATAATGTCATTGCCTGATACTTTCCTGTCATAAAGCATTTCTCCTCT
>JANBXA010000374.1:0-30000 GCA_030556225.1 Cricetiscus sungorus | reverse complement strand
GTCTCACAATTATTCAACAGAAGGTGAGTTTTTCATTGTTAACTTATTTCAGGAAGATATTCATCCATTTATTAGAATAGACTGAGTGAAAATTGGATAGCAGATCATCTCTAATGAGGCAGCTGCCCAACTTCACCTATCTGATGTCCTCTTAAACCCTGAATACAAAATGACATTTAATCATTTAAACATCTTACAATTCTAATCTGATTAAATAATCAGATTGGCACCATTATGTAGTAGCCATGTAGGAGACAATTTCTGGGTGCTGAGTGTCATCCACTGATTATATAATTATTTAATTATTAAAATAGGACATTAGATAATTGGTGATCAGTGGATTTATGCACCATATTGTGGGTGTCATATATGCAAAACTAATTATTATGTCATTGCATTATATAAATCAGTGCTGAAAAAATTGTGAGTCTGGTTTGGAGCCACCTTGGGGAAGAAGATGATGTGGTATCTTATTTGTTTGATTATTTAGTTTTATTAAACAATGATTGTCAACCACAAAACCTGACGTTTGGTGCCAACTTGCGGGATCAAGCATTCCAGGTAATCTAATTTCATAATTAAATTATTTAAATTGATGATAGGTGTTAATATGCAAGATCATCTAAATATTTATATAATTATTTAAATAAATGATCCTCTATTCCATGAAGAGTCCACTTAAACTCCATCTTGCTGAGTTAATTATGCAATATCTTTACTTTTTTGATTAATTGGTTTTTTTTTTATTTTAAAGACAATTTTATTTTTACCTCAAATAAGTTTATTCACCTCCATCATTCACATTGCTCAGAGATTTATTAATAATTATCTTTTGGTCAGATAAATTCTCTGAGCATAAAAAATAATTGTGAGTTGTATATCTGTCACTTACCAGTTTCCAATCTTTTCTTTTTTATTTTACATATGGATCACGGTTCCTTCTCCCTCTCTTTGACCTTCCCTCTCTTCCCCACTCCCATGCACCATTGGCCACTCTTTCCCCCCACCCCCCTATACTCCACATGTAGTGTGATGCTTTCAGGAAGACTCAACTAAATCTGTTAAAAAATGTGAAGTAGAAACTAGACCTCCCTACTGCCTCTAGGTTAAGGGAATATCCCTCCATGGGGAATTGTCCATGCACGCCACAGGGATACATCCCACTTCCACTGTCAGAGGTCTCTTAGACCATACAGGCCTTCTAAATGAGACCTATATTCACGGGGTCTGAGTCAGTCCAATGCTGGGTACCCAGCTTTCCATCTGGGGGCCCATTTGCTTCTCCCTTTTCAGGTAAGCTGTTGCTGTGGGTTTCTGTAGCCTGTTCGTTTCATCCCTCTCTGCATCTGTATTTCAGTTCCACTCAGTGTTTACCTGTTGGTGTCTGCTTCTCTTCCATCAGCCACTAGATTATGGCTATGTGACTATGTATAAGTTAGTCATCAAACTCATTATCAGGGAAGGAAATTTATGGTAGCCTTTTGACTCTTGCTCAAATTGTTAGGTGAGATCAGTCTTGTAGGTCTCTGTACATTTATCTAGAGTCAGTTTTTACATCAAATATACATGGCTCCCTCTTATTTTTTTCTTTCTCTCTCATTTATCCCTCCCATGACTTCCTTGTCCAAAATGCTTTGCTCTCCTCCCCTTCTCTTAATTCTACCACCTTCTCTAATCAATCCTCCACACCCAATATGCTCAGAATATCATGTCACTTTTCCCTTCTGTGAGGGAACTTGTAGAAATATGGATACACTGGTGATCTTTACTCTAAGTCTAAAATTCACATATGAGTGAGAACATACCATGTTTCTCTTTTCGTGACTGGGTTACATCATTCAGGATGGTTTCTTCAAGCTCCATCCACATTCCATCAACTTTCAAGATTCCATCTTTCTTTTTCCACAGAGTAGTATATCATTTTGTAAATATGGCACATCTTTATTCATTCTGCAATTGAGGGGAATCTAGGTTGTTTCCATGTTCTTGGTATTGCAACTAATGCTGCTATGAACATAGCTGAGCATGTCTTTGTTGCATGGATGTGGATCATTCGGGTCCATGCCTAAGAGGGGGATTGGCAGTTCCTGTGGTAAGCTGATTCCCATTTTACTGAGAATTGCCATATTGATCCCCAAAATGGCTGTTACAAGTTTGCACTCCTACTAGCAATGTAGGTCTGTTCCCCTTTCTCCACATCCTATCCAGCATGAGTTGTCATTGATGTTCCTAATTTTTGCCATTCTGGCAGGAGAAAGATGGCATCTCACAGAGGTTTTGATTTACATTTCCCTGGTAGCTAAGGTTGTTGAGAATTTTCTTAAGTGTCTTTCAGCATTTTTGATTTCTTATCCTGAGAATTCTCTTTTCATTACAGTACCCCATTTTTAATAGTGTTATTTTTTTTATTAGTTTCTTGAGTTCTTTATATATTTTGGATATCTGCCCTCTGTCAGATGTAGGACTGGTGAACATCTTTTTCCATTCTTTGGGCTGTTGGGTCTTGTTGTCTGTGTCCTTGGCCTTGCATAGCTTCTCAATTTGAGGAGTTCCCATTTATTAATTTTCAATCTCAGTGTCTGTCCTCCTTGAGATATGTTCAGAAAAAAGTCTCCTGTAACAGATTGTTCAAGGGTACCTCCCAATTGCTGTTCTAAGAGGCTCAGTGTGGCTGGATTTATGTTGAGGTGTTTGACCCATTTGGACTTGAGTTTTGTATATGGTGATAGACATGTGTATATCTGCAGTCTTCTACACACCATCATCCAGTCGTTCCAGCACCAGTTGTTGAAGATGCTTTCCACCTCCCATTGTATACTTTTAGCTGTTTTGTCAAAAATCAGGTGTTCGTAGGTGCATGGGTTAATATCAGAATGTTCTATTAGATTCCATTTGTCTACTTGTCTTTCTTTGTTCCAATACTAGGCGGTTTTCAGTACAATTGCCCTATAGTACATCTTAAAGTTGGGACAGGTGATGCTTCCTGAAGTTCCTTTATTGAGAGGGATGTTTTGGCTATTCTGGGTTTTTTGATTTTTTGTATTTAATTGATTATTATCATTTTATGGTCAGTGAAGAATTGTGATGGGATTATAGGTGATTGAATTGAATCAGTAGGTTCCTATTAGCAAGATTGCCATTTTTCCTGTTTATCCTACCTATCCAAGAGCATGGGTGATCTGTCCATTTTCTGGTATCTTCTTTATTTTCTTTGTTAAAATACACTAAGTTCTTGCTATATAGTTCCCTCACTTGTTTGGTCAGCTTTAACCCAAGGTACTTTATTTTGTTAGTGGCTATTTTAAAGGGTAATGTTTCTGTAATTTCTTTCTCAGACCCATTTTCATCTGAGTAAAATAAGGCTATTCATTTTTTGAGTTTATTAGCAGCAAATCCTGCTAATTTGCTGAAGGTGTTTATCAGCTGTATGAGTTCCCTGGTAGAGTTGATTGGGTTGCTTATATAAACTATCATATCATCTGCAAATTGAGACAGTTTGACTTTTTCCTTTCAATTTGGATCTCCTTTTGTTGTCTTATAGCTTTAGCTAGAATTTCAAGTAGAATATTGAAGAGATATGGAGAGAGAGGACAGCCTTTTCTCGTTCCTGATTTTAGAGGAATCGCCTTAAGCTTCTGTCCATTTAGTTGGATGTGTGTTGTTGGTTTACTGTATATTGCTTTTATTATGTTTAGGAATGTTCCTATTATCCCTGATTTCTCCACGACCTTGGTCATGAAAGAGTGTTGAAATTTATCAAAGGCTTTTTCAGCATCTATGGAGATGTTCTTATATTTTTTCTTTTTCAGTTTGTTTATATAGTGGATTACTTTGATAGATTTTTGTATGTTAAACCACCCCCTGCATCCCAGGGATGAAGCCTACTTTGTTATGGTGAATGATTTCTCTGATGTATTGTTGGATTTGTTTTGCCAGTATTTTATTGAGTATTTTTGCATGGATGTTTGAACTGCAATTGTTTGAGTTGTTTTCTTCATCTGTTTGATTGTTTTTTCTTGGCGTTTCTTAATTCTTTAAAAAAATATTGTTCATTTTTTTGGATTTTTGCTAGTCTTCACTTTTATTTATTCCAGTATTTTTTAAAAATTATTTTTCCATTTTTCAAGAGATTTTCTCATATCCACTGTGATGGCCTCTATCGTTTTTATGAAGTTATCTTTAACTCATTCTGTTCTAGTACATCTGCTGTGTTGTGTCCAGGTGTTGTTTGGGTAGATTTCCTAGATTCTTGTCGTGTCATTCTTGTCTTTCTATTGTTTGGTGATTTTTTGTATTGCCATTTATCCATCACTCCTTCCAGTTGTTGAATGTGGAGTTTCCCTCTTTCTATCCTAGTTTCCCAGTGGGCATAGGTGTGCCTCTATTTAAATGTCTGTAATTCTGGGTAATCCAAGCTCTCTTAGAGGTTTCTCCTCCAACAGAGGGCCAAATTTGTGGTCCAAAGATTAAGAAAGTGAGCCCTTATGATTATCCTGTATGGATAGGTGGGCTCTTTGTACTCAGAGCAGACCCAGCAACATCCAGGCATGTCAAGGGATTGTTGAACATGTACCCTGGCCCAATCCTAATATATTTCTTTTAAGACTTGATCAATTTCATGCAGTCTATGTGGCTTACACCTTACAAAGTTTCCTCTACTTCTTAATCCTAAGTCCTTGTATTAAAGATTTGAACTACCAATACATAGCTTCTAAAGATATGCAGTGCGGGTCCTTTGCTATATTGATCTTGACTGACCTTCATAAACCTTTATCTATGTTTCACCAGTGTCACTATATGTCTTCTTCCACATCCTGACATTTTTCACCTCCTGGTATGGCCCATTTAGGAAAATCCTATTTCCCACAGTCCTCAAATTACCTTCAGACATGGAACTTAATTCTTGGGGAGCCTGCATTAGAAATAAAGTCTATTGGGGGTTAGAGAAAAGGATTCCTGAACTGGTCTGCATGTTTCCTACATTTCTGCCTAGGATCTTTGGATACTCTTCAGTCCACACTGTACTCCAGATGCTTCAACTCAGATTCCCTGCCTTGAACTCTATACCAGTTTGAATATGATTATGAGACTAGTGCTTCCCAGACCACTTCAAAAGTTCAGGTATTGTCCTCTGGATCCGAAAATTTTTCTAAGGATTCTCAGTCACTGAAATATACGTGTATTCTAGAACTAGCAAAAAATATGTCTATGAGAAACTAAAGGAAATCCAGACAGAAGACTTTTAAAATGAGAAGAAATCATGGCAGTCGATGAGTTATGAATAAAAGAAAATGACAATCTGGCCTTGAGACACTGACTGTAGGCCGGAGATACTGGGGACTTCGTTGTTTTCAAAACTTTGTTGTGGGAGAAGCGGGGCAATTTCAGGAACAAATGTGGGCCAGGTGGTAATGTGCACAAGCTGCAGTCAGTGGGATGAGCAATTACACACTTCAGGCCAGATGTAGACCAGGATGCAGTATCCTTGTAGACTTGTACACTGACCCTGCATGTCATGGGCACTCCGGACCAAGCAGACTGACTTACCTGGGTACAGAAAGTTAAGCCACGTTGCCTGGACTGTGGCACTAGGACCCAGTTTCTTCCAAGTTATCTCCTGTGCAAAGAATAATGCAGGAAACCTGCTTAGGACTTTAAGTCCAGGACTGAGAGCTCCTTCCTAGGCAGCCTGCAGCCATGCCAAAGAAATACCGAGATATGATTTCATGTTCTACAAATATATTCTGTTTGACGGCATTAGTGCACCCAGAGTGGCAAATTATGCAGGATATTGGTGTACACACACTCAGCTCTTTCCAGAAAACAATAAACAAACAAAAACAGACACACTTGCAAATTCCTTTTGCATCATACTCCAAAATTGCCAACAAAGGACCAAGGAAATCCACATATGGAACACTTAGATTGCTGCAAGGGCTGACTTCCAAGAGGTATGGAGAGACAGGGTGTGGAAGAGAGATGGGGAACACAAAACTCACAGGTTCATCTCCTTCACTGCTCTGAAACAATTCGTTTTTGGACCCTGCCATCCCTCAGAAGACCCCAAGAGGGAACACAGGTAGGCTTACTGGCAAGCCTTCATACCACCGTCAGTGAAACCTACAGAAACATCATGCCAGTCTGTAGCATAAGGGAGGTGCTTAACAACCAATCTCCTTGACATGGGTATGGGGCCTGAGTGATGCCCCTAGCTGGCCATCCTAGTTATTCTTCAGGTCACTCCCCATAAACATCTGAGATTCTTAGCCTATCTACTTAACCATGGCCATCCATAATCACCTCAGCTGCCAGGCTGGCCTTTGATCAGCTAGATAATTGCACACTGGGGGAAACCAAATTATAATCAAGCCTTACAGGCAAAAAAAGGGACTAACAGATGGACACAAGGCTGGTAAGATGCAGGATTGTTGTGTCCAATAGTAGATGCAAATAGAAGGTGTACAGGTGATATAAGGGTGAGAACAACCAAACCCATAGAGGCCCTAAGCTTAGCACTATCTTCCCACCTGGCAGAAGGCTTGGAATGGACACAAACTAAACAGAAGGCAGATGTGTGAACTCACGAGGGAACCAGTTTCGTGATGTACAGGTGACAAAGCTGAAATTTTGGCCTTCATTACCATGTTAAGGTGAAATGCTACCACCACATAATCTGAAGCAGGAACCATCAGTTGCTCAGATCAACCTTGATATTTTCCCAGAAAGCAGGCTGCCCAGTTCCCTAGATGTGGACACAAGGACACATTAAATGAATAAACATTCCATCCCAACTTCCTCCTTGCCAAATAAAGGCTGTCTCAGGGTACCCTACCTAACCATATCCTAGGAATCACCAGACACCCATTTTTAGATATTTTCAAATCTACCTCCTGTCCCAGCCTTCCAATCCACACCTTTCAGCAGACACTACATAGGAAACTTCTCTTTCCTTTCTCTCATGTCCACAAGGAACACTCACACATAGGACTTCCTGGATCTTATATGTGTTTATTGTTAAAGGCAGAAGAGATTCAAGTGGTCTGAGGAAAGGCATGTACACACCTAGGGAAAATAAACAACTCTCTGTTGTCATGTCAGGGTGCTTATAGCACATATACTACCTTGATTTGTACAGGGACTTCTCACAAAATTCCAAGTGTCCCCACAGTTTGCTTTTTAGGTCCCTTCATCCTTTACCTCCAGGGCACCAGATACATGTAAAAGAATCAAGTGTCCATAGACACAGTGGGACAACACATCAACCTGCAGGTAAAAAACCATCCCACACCAGAACACCTGAGCCAGCACACACAGTTTTCTCTTACCTTGTATCTGTCTACCTTCATAAATACCTCCTCCACTATCTGTGTCTCCTTCCCTGGGTCCTATATACACTCTCACCCATGGTATCCAGGACAGCTCTCCCAGTCTGGACCCATATGATATACCATAATATATAGGGAAATGCTTTTCAATACACAAAAGAGAGCCAGTCTCTTTTAAACACCAACAGACTACAGAGCCCCTCCTTCACACTCTCGATATCTTCTAAGAAGACTTCTAGCTGAAGACCACTGCGCTGGCCTCCTGGTGACTACCTTGTGTAATGTATTCCAATTCTCCCACTCTACATATCTTCCTGAGACATCAACAGTAATATTACTAAAGGCCCTCTGTAGGTATATTTGGAGGAGCTATGTGGGGTGCTATGAGTTCCTAGAATTGCTAGGCACTACACAAACACAAGGTCTCTCTCTCTCTCTCTCTCTCTCTCTCTCTCTCTCTCTCTCTCTCTTACTCATGGGAGGGCATATTCAACAAATGGGAGGTAAAGTCAAGAAATGGCCAGAATACCACCTGGAGGAAGCATCACGACATGACCAAGTGTGGAGTGTGGCAATCTCAAGGGGTACTTGCACCTCTTCATCCACATCTCTGCCTTCACTGACATCTACTATGACAAGGACAACCAGCATCACCAGAGGCACAGGCAGCATCATAGGGTTTGCCAAGCCAGCATTGCTGGGTATGACATCACAGAGAGTGAGGAGCTGCTCTCTCTTGCCTCTACAGGTGAAGGCACCTGAGCACTGCTGCCACGGCCCCTGCTGCTATGTACCTGGCCACAGCAACCTCATCATGACTGTAGTGGCTTGGTAGAGTGTCATGATATGTGCTGGACAGAATTCATTAGAGAAGATTTTATCATCTGATTATTAAATTATTGAATTTTTAAAATCGGTGATGGCTGTATCCTTCATGTCTTGATTCTGGTGCATCCTCTCAGGAATTGATGATGTGAAACCATACAATTTTTAAATTACCTAATCATTTAAACATTAAAATCTATTATTATGTAATCGGTGATCACTGAATCTCACAGTGTTCCTAAAGCTCTGGGTGCAGCTCCTGGCTCCAATCATATGTTGTGTCCATCACACAGCAGCCAAACCCCTAACTGATGATCACATCATCATTTAAGTAATCAAATAAATAATTGGATGGTCCTGCATACTTAATGACCATAAGATGGAACCAAACTCCAGTGATTCTTAAAGTAATACATGGATAATTAAATATTGACACACAATTAACTTCCAGGGAAGACTGTCCAGACTCCAGTCATGAAAAACAACATCATCATCATCGTTTCAAGTAATTAATATATAATGATAAAATAATTGAATAATGAAATGGTGTTGCATACTTAAATTCTACATAGTGGATTCAGATGAACTCCTCCTGGAATAATGATTTATTTAAACAATCAAATAAATAAATAATTAGATAACCTTATGCATACACTTCAAAAAAGTGGCACCAAAATTGAAATATCATGGCTGATGTGATGATCTATTTAAATGACTAAGTAATCCGGTAATGATATGATGTCACATCATCAACTCCCTCAATCTTACTCCAAAGCTGATCCATAATGTCCTCATTGTTTTGAATAATTTAGTTACATAATTACATCAACTGGCAAAATTGATCAAGTAAGGTAGAATCAAACCCCAGTGATCAATTATTTAATGACCAATTTTATAGGTAAATCAGTATAATATCAGATGATGTGATGGTTTTGCATATTTGACTCTCAAAAGGAGGCTCAAACTCAGCGATCAATGAATAAATAATGGCATATTTTAATAAATAAATGATTAAAAAATGAATTATTTGATGGTATTTTATACTTGACTACTACAATACTTGGCAAAATTCATGATATTATTGATTATATAATCCTAGACTTTAACAATATAGTGAATGTGTATTGAGATAATATCTCATAATTCATCTGTGGAGAGATAATAAAATGATATTATCATTGCTTTAAATAATTAATGAAATGACTTGCCACAGTTATCTCCAACAAGGTATAAGAATCCACTTATCTGTTATCTAATGTCCTATTTTAATTATTAAGTAATTGCATAAACAGAGAATGATATAGTCTGCCATACTGGACACACATAAGTTGCATTTACTTGACTCCCTTAATGTTGTGCCAAACACCATGGACTAGTGACTATCTAATTGCAGATTTCAGTAGTAAAATTAGCAATTTATTACATGTCATTGTGGATCTAGGGTTTATGAGGATATTAGTTGATATTGGGCAGCTTCGTCATTAGAGATGAACTGCTAAACAAATATCCCTCAGTGTAGTCAAACAAATAGATTAAAAACTTCTTGTAGTAACAATAACAATGGAAAACTCACCATATGTTGAATAATTGTGTGTCTTTTTATCTTCTTAATACATGGTTTTCCTCCTTAGGGAAGATAATATTCATCAACAAAAGTCTTTGAACTACTTCTTCACAGACTATTTTACCTGATATTAAGTAATCTGGAATTGGTTAATATTAATAGCTCTAGTCCATCTTCCAGGGATTTGTCCATGACTTGGTTTGAAGAATCAGTTCACACAAATGATGCCATTAAAATTTTAAGTTTTATGAGATACATATCTTGGAACTCTAAGATATCCAGTGATAATACTACATCTAAGCTGCTCTCTGGTTCTTGGCCCATGATACCAGAATATAGAATTCCAGCAGTGTTGCCAGGCAACATTTATGATCCAACATTCTGCGACATTCTTGAACACCTCCCACATTCTAAAATAAGCATACCCACTAATGGGATAACCTTATAGCCTCACTGATTTTCTCCCAAAAATGCAAGGCTCTTTTTTGAGTTATATTTATTATCAAGTCTATTAAGTAAGTACATTCTCATAGTGACAAAATCATAACAATGAAGGCATCATTATGCCATTCAACTACATTGATTAGTATTTAAATATATTCCATGTGCTCCAATTTTCTTATTTCCAGAATGGAGACAATAGCATCAATCGCCTCTACCTTAATCTTTTTCTATTTACTGAAATGAAAATAAGCTTCTGTTCACTCTTTTGCTTTTAGAACAGCTTAACCCCATGGTATAGGTGCAAATATGGGGAGAAAGTAGATGTGTGAATAATTGTAGCAATGCAGAAACAATGCATAAAGACAAGTAAATACACACACAAACTCAATAGACACAAAATGACAATTTTGCTAAGAAACAGCAATGCTCTCATAGCATCTATGCAACAAAAACAAATACTTTTCACTGGACTCCTGGAGAATTAGTGTAAAAAAATATTAGTGTCTCCCAAAGATGCTTTTGCGTTCAGACAACAGGAAGAAGTATAGACAATAAAATAATATCCCCAATAGTTGGGAAGGGTATTATTTGGTTACCTGACTTTTTGGTTCTATGATTGTTTGTCATCATATAAGGGGAATATAACTCAAAAAGGTATATTATCCTCAAATATTTTACATTGATATGTGCTTTGGTTTATTGACACAAACATAAAGTTGTTCTTGTACTGGATATATGTTTCTACTCTTGTTTAAGGTATTACACTTATGTAGCTTATTTAAAAATAATGTATAATTAAGAAAAACAGGCTAGTAGTTAGTCATCTATAGCAATCAAACATGTAGTCAAATTAGGCATCTTTTCAAGGTTAAGCAGGTGTATTTGATAGCTAGATGACCTTCAAACACTTCAATCGCCTCCAGAATATGGCATTCAAGATAATTAATAACCTAAGACTTTTCATGACAGTGCGACATGTCTGTTCCAATCAGCACCAATTTACTTCATCAAAGGATGATTTGTGTAGAAGAACCTCCATATGGAGTTTGCTTTCATTTGTGTCAAAACTAGTCATTTGGGTAAGAATCTCTTGCCTTGACTGCTGATGGTATGTTGAACAAACCAGATAAACTGGATGCAAATAAAGAAATTTGTTGAAGTGTGGCAAGACAAGGTGGGGCATTTCTTCAAAATTCCTGCTTCAAAGAAAATTCTGACAGATAGACTATGCCTGCACGTCAAAAGTGGATGTCCCATCATTGCAAAGGAACTTTAGTTGACTCTTCAGGCAACCAGGTATCTCTGCCATTTCTAATGTTTGGGAGGTGGCTTGCATTTCACTTCTTGTTTAATCGGGAAATATATTATTATGCAAACTTTGATGGAGTTAAAGCATAGACATTTATAGTTATAGGTATCCTTAGTTATGAAAGATGGTAAATTAGAAACAGAGCTTTGGGTTCATCAATGTAAGATATATAACAGAGTGATTCCTCTCTAAATTGCCAAACATAAATTATTGGATGCTGTAAAAATAACTCATACATGATAAAGGTTGTTATTCTATATAGGTTAAATTAAATCTTTCTTTTTATTTAGTAAAAAAGAATATATCTTGTGGAATATTGATTTATCTAGGCAGTTCTACCTTATTTTCTATCATTCTAACAAAACTCAAGATTCTAAGTCTAGGGTGAAAAGCTTTGTGCTCCCTCCCTCCTTCTACTCTCTTACACACTTTCCTCTGTGACATGCACCCTGGCCACACTCCCACCCATCCCCCCATCCCCATTCCACTATCTTACATTGATGAGCCCAAAGCTCTATTCCTAAATTACCTTGTGTCAATACAAAGGAAAAATGTAAGTATAACTATCCAAACTTCAACTCTATCAAATATTGCATAATAATATAATACTTCCTGAGGAAACAGGAAGTGTAGTGGAAGCCACCTCCAAAACGTTAGAAAGAACAGAGATAGCTGGCTGCCTGAAGAGGCAACCAAAGTTCCCCATCAATATTGGGGCATCCACTTTTGTCCTGCAGGCCTAAAATATCTGGCAGAGTTTCTGTGAAGCAGGGATTTAGAAGAACTGTTCTTCTAAACTGTTCTTTGGCAGAGTTCCGCAATCTTTTTCATTTGCATCCTGGTTGTCAGGTTTGTAGAGCATTGCATAAGCAGTCAAGGCTAGAGATACTTCTTCAAAAGACTAGTTTTGACACAGTGAAACAAACTCAATATAGAGGATCTCCCATGCCCGTCATCCTTTTATGAAGTAAATTTGTGCTGATTGAAGCAGACATGTCTCACTCACAAAAAAAGACTTAGGATATTAAACATCTTAAATGCCATATTTTGGAGGTCTTTGACGTGTTTTAAGGACATTTATATATCTAAATATACATGATTAACATTGAAAAAATGCCTATTATGACTATATGTTCAGTCTTTTTTAGTTATATATTCATTTTTAAATAAGCTTTTTATATTTAATAACTTAAAGAGTAGAAACATACATCTAGTAAAAGAAAAACTTTACATTTGTTTCACTATACCATATTCCATACCGTTGTAAATTATTTAAAGTTATTGTTCCCTTTTATTTTTATTCTCTCTAAATGATAACAAACACCCATATCCCATCAAATACCTAAACCACCCATCCCACGACTTGAGAATATACATGTTTTATTCTCTGCACTTCTCCTTTTGGTCTGTGGGAAAAGGTAACTTTGGAGATCCCGCTGATTTTTTTGCAGTAATTTTCCTGAGTCTATTCTTGTTGAATGGAAGCTCTGTGAGCATGGGTATTTCTTAGCATGACTGTCATTTTTTTGTCAAATGAGTTTGTGTGTGTGTGTGCATGTGAGTGAGTGTGTGTGTGTGTGTGTGTGTGTGTGTTTCTTTGTGTGTTTGTGCACTGCTACAATAATTCATTCACCCATTTCTCCCCATATTTGAAATGACACCATTGGTTTAAACTCTTCTAAAGTTTAGAGAATGAACAGAAGCTTATCTTCATTTCAGAAAATAGAAATGGATTAAGGTAGAGGCCAATAATGTTATTGTCTCAACCCTGTAAATAAGAAAAATTGAAGCAAATTGAATATTATTATATTTTCATCAAGGCAGTTGAACAACATAAGGATGCTTTCATTTTCGTGTACATGTCACTATAGACATGTAGTTGTAGTCTGCGGAGAAAATCAGTGAGGCTATAAGTTTACTTCAGTAATGGGTGTGCATTTTAGCAAGGGGGAGGTGTACTAGAATGTGACAGAATGTTGTGCCACACCAGCCCCAGTGGAGACAGTGTAGCAATGCTGAGAGAAATCTCAATGGCTATCTGTCCAGGGGTTCGCACCACACGTGGTTACGCCTCCTGGGGAAAAGTGGTTCAGGTCCCTACAGCTGCTTGCGTGGCTGGCTGTTTGGAATGGGTGCTAGATGTGTTTTGTGCTATGATAACAATATTGCCTTTTATTCAAGGGATATTTTAGCCTGTAAGCTCCACTAGTAATTCAGAGATGCCTAGAGAACACTTAGATATAGTTTCAGGAACTGAAAGAGATACAGATCAGCAGTCAATAGGTGGGTATTGCCCTCTGTGCCTTCAGACACAGATCCTAGGCACCAATTGTGACTTCAGATGTCAGCCAGGGCCTGATAAATCAATTAGGGCTAAGGCTGTAGGAAGCAGCCCAAAATGAGATCCTGCCTGTAATTAACCTGCCCACAACAAACATGCTGTGGGATTCACAACAATACTCTAATTTGGGATCTTAGGGCCCCTAAATCAACACTATAAAAGTTTACTATCTAGAGAGAGACAAAGATTAGCCTCTAAACTCAACAAATCAAATCTCTGATATGCTGACCACAAGCAGGCCAAAATAAACAGAGGTTCCTAATTATGCACTTGCTGAGAAACTTCAAAGGGAATTGTTAACATCTATAGAATGCCTGTTTATCTTTAAACTGTGACCAAAGATCTGTTCTTTGATCTTTCTGTATAAAAACCCAATACTTTGAAGTAAACTTTGCAGCAGTTTGCAAACCTCCTCAGGTGTGTTTGTGTCTGTCTGTCAAGCCGAAGCCACTCCTGACCTGGCCATCCGAGTCTTGGTCTCCAAACAGACCTGCAACCCACTGAGCAGTCTGTGGCAATGTTGCTTCATAAATGTTGCCTGGCAACGCTGCTGGAATTCTATATTCTGGTATCATAGGCCAAGTACCAGAGAGCAACTTAGATTGGACATTTTCATCTCCCCAAATATGTATCTTATAAAACTTTTAATGATAGCATTTGTGAAAATTGATTCACCTAAACAAAATCCCTGGATGTTGGGCTACGACTATTAATATTACCCAATTCAAGATTACCTAATATCAGAGATTACAGTCTGTGGAGAAACAGTCCAAAGACTTTTGTTGATGAATGTCATCTTCCCTAGGGAGTTAAACTATGGATTAAGAAGATAAAAACACAATTATTCAACAAGGGGTGAGTTTTCCATTGTTAACTTCCTTCACGAAGGTGTTAATCCATTTGTTAGGCTAGACTGTGGGATGATTGGATAGCAGTTCATCTCTAATGAAGTTGTACCAATATCAACTATCTGAGATCCTCTTAAACCCTGGATACACAATGATATTTAATCATTTACACCTCTTACTACTGAAATCTATTATTCGATAATTGATCATCCATATAATTTGGCACAATCTATTGGGAGTCATGTAAGAGACAACACGTCTATATCTAGCATAGCATACCATCTCATCCACTGACTATATAATTATTTAATTATTAAAATAGGATATTAGATAATCGATGATCAGTGGATATTTGCACCACATTGTGAGAGTCAAGTATGCAAAACTATCTAAAAATTTAATTATGTATTTAAATTATTTACATAAATAATGACAACATCATTCATGAGTCTGGTTTAGAGTCACCTTGTGGAAGTAGATGATGTGATACCAACTGGTTGTTTGATTATATAGTTTAATCAAACAATGATCATGTCATACACAGTACCTGTAGATTGGTGCCATCTTGTAAGATTAAATATGCCAGATCTTCTAATTTTATAATTAAATTATTAAATTGATGATAGGGGTTTGTATGCATGATATTTATATATTTGTATAATTATGTAAAAAAAATGAACCTTTATTCCATGAAGAGTACAGGCCCCTCTATCGTGGGGAGTTATCTATACAAAATCATCACATTTTTTGATTAATTGTTTTTATTTTAATTTTAAAGTCAATTTTAGTTTTAACTCAAATAGGTTTATTCCCTCTGTCATTCACAGTCCTCAAAGATTTCTTAAACATCATCTTTGTATCAGAAATATGCTCTGAGCATAAAAAATAATTATGAGTTGTGTATCTGTCACTTTCCAGATTCCAGTTTTATTTTTCTTATTTTACATATGGATCACAGTTCCCTCTTTCTCACTCTCTCCGTCCATCCCACTCACCCACTCTCCTATGCACCCCGACCAACCTCCCCTCCCATCCTTCCCCTTCTCCACATGTAGGGTGATACCTCATGGAGGGGACAACTAAGTCTGTAAAGTCATTTGGAGTAGGAACTAGGCCCTCTCTCCTGCTACTATGTTAAGGGAGTATTTGTCCATCAGGAATGTGCTCCCTAATCCTTTTTTCGTTCCAGGGATACATCCTGTTTCCACAGTCAGAAGACTTTTAGACTGCCCAGACCTTCTGAGACCAATATTTACGGGGTCTGAGTTGGTCCAATGCTAGGTTGCCAGATATCAGTCTGGGGTCCATCAGCTCCTCGTTGTTCAGGTCAGCTGTCTGTATGTATTTCTCCACCCTGGTCAGGTCCTCCCTCTCTGCAGTTGGTTTTAAGTTGAGCTCAGTGTTTTGCTGTTGGTGTTTGCTTCTGTTTCCATCAGCTACTAAATGAATACTCTGTGATTGTATTGTATTGTGATTGGATAAGTTAGTCATTATTGTCATTATCAGGGAAGGGCATTCATGGTAGCATTTCCACTGTTGCTCAAATTGTCAGTTGGGATCACTCATGTACATATCTGGACATTTCTCTAGAGTCAGTTTTCTTTTCACACCTGTAATGGCTCCCTCTTTTATGGTGGAGGTCCTTTTAGTAGTTCTCTCTCTCTCTCTCTCTCTCTCTCTCTCTCTCTCTCTCTCCATACATATATATATATATATATATATATATATATATATATATATATATTCCTAATCCAACTTGCTATGCTCTCCTCCCCGTTTCTTTCACCAACACTCTCTCTATTCACTACCCTCCACTCCCAATATGCTCAGTATATTATGTCGCTTTCCCCTTCTGTGAGGGACCTTGTGAAATTCTCTTAAAATAATACTGATATACTAGTTTCTCTGGAGCTGTGAATTATATGCTGGTGAAAATTTACTCTAAGTCTAAAATTCATATATAAGTGAGAACATACCATGTTCCTCTTTTCTGTGACTGGGTTACATCATTCAGAATAGTTTCTTCAAGTTCTATCAATTTTCCATCGAATTTCATGATTCTTTCTCTTTTTCCCACAGAGTAGAATTCCATTGTGTGTATGTTCTACATCTTCTTTATCCATTCTTCAGTTGAGGGACATCTAGGTTGCTTACAGTTTCTTTGTATTAAAATAATAGTTGAACATAATTGAACACAAGTCTTTGTTGCATGGATATGGATCATTTGGGTATATGCCTAAGAGAGGGATTGACAGGTCCTGTGGTAGTCTGATTCCCATTTTCCTGAGGAACTGCCATACTGATCTCCAAAATGGTTGTACAAGTTTGCACTCCTACCAGCATTGTAGGAATGTTACCCCTTTTTCACATCCTTTCTATCCTAAGTTGTCATTGGTGTTACTAATTTTAGCTATTCTGGCAGGAGAAAGGTGGTATATCAGAGTGGTTTTGATTTTCATTTCTCTGGTTTGTTAAGGATGTTGAAATCTTTCTTAAGTGTATTTCAGCCTTTTTAAATTCTTCTCCTGAGAATTCTCTCTACTTTTCTGTACCCCATTTTTAATAGGGTTATTTATTGGTTGACTAATTTATTGAGTTCTTTGTATATTTTGGAGATCAGCCCTCTGTCAGATGTAGGACTGGTGAAGATCTTTTCCCAGTCTATGGGCTGACTCTTTGTCTTGTCTGTGTCTTTGGCCTTACAGAAGCTTCTAAGTTTGAGGAGGTCCCGTTTATTAATTGTTGATCTCAGCGTCTGTGCTTCTGGATATGTTAAGAAAAATTTCTCCTGTACCAATTTGTTCCAAGGTACCTCACACTTACTTTTCTAAGAGGCTCATTGTGTCTGGATTTTTGTTGAAGTCTTTGATGCATTTAAATTTGAGTTTTGTGCATGGCGATAGACATGAGTCTATCTGAAGACTTCTACATGGCATCATCCAGTTGTGCCAGTGCCAATTGTTGAAGATGCTTTCCTCCTCCCATTTTATACTTTTAGCTGTTTTGTCAAAAATCAGGTAATCGAAGGTGTCTGTGTTAATATCACAATTATCTCTTTGATTCCATTGGTCTACTTGTCCTTTTTTTGCCAATACCAGGTGGTTTTCTGTACAATACCTCCATAATAGACCTTAAATTTGGGGAAGGTGTTCCATCCTGCAGATCCTTTATTGTACAGGATTGTTTTGGCTGTCCTGAATCTTTTGTTTTTCCATATTAAGTTGATTATTGTACTTTCAAGATCAGTGAATAATTGTATTAGAATTTTAATGGAGATTGCATTGATTCTGTAGACTCCTTTTGGCAAGATTGCCATTTTTACTATATTTATCCTTCCTATTCAAGTGAATGAGGGATCTGCCCATTTTTTGATATGTTCTTTAATTTCTTTATTGAAACACACAACATTCTTGGCAAGCATTGCCACGAGGTTTTTTATGTTGTTTTCGGTTATTAATGTTTCTGTGATTTTTTTTCTCAGCCATTTTGTCATCTGTATATAGTAGGGCAAGTGTTTTTTTAGAATTTATTTTGTAACCTGCTAGTTTGCTGAAGGTGTTTTTCAGTAGTAGGAGTTCCCTGGTTTTTTTTTTTGGGGGGGTGGCTTATTTAAACTATCATATCATCTGCAAATAGAGACAGTTTGACTTCTTCCTTTCCAATTTGTATGCCTTTGTTCTCCTTTTGTTGTCTTATTCCTTTAGCTAGAACTTCAAGCACAATATTGAAAAGATAAAGGAGAGAGAGCACAGCCTTTTCTTGCTCCTGGTTCTCAAGGAATCACCTTAAACTTCTATCCATTCAATTAGATGTTGGCTGTTGGGTTTTTGTATATTGCTTTTATTGTTAGGTATGTTTCTGTTATCACTGATCTCTCCAAGACCTTTGTTATGAAAGTGTGTTGAATTGTGTCAAAGACTTTTTTCAGCATCTAGTGATATGATCAGGTGGTTTCTCTATTTCAGTTTGTTTATATGGTGGATCACATTGATAGATTGTTGTATGTTGAGCCATCCCTGCAACCCAGGGATGGAGCCTACTTGATAATGAGAGATGATATCATCACATTTTTTCATTGTTTAAATTGATGATGATGTCATCCTTCATGACTGTAGTCTGCCCATTTTTCCCTGCTAGTGAAATGCCACATCACCTATTGATTTATTGTGAAAGTTGGCAATTACTGAATTATTTAATTATTTAAAAGATGACTAATTATGTTTAGGCTGCAGTTATTTGTCAGGTACAAGTTAGGGATTTGGAAGTTGCAGCCCTGGACACAGCAGACTCTGAATGCCATATGAATCACCCAGAGTTCTAGGGATGCAAGTAGATTGAGTCCGGGCAATTCTATGTTGTCCAATGAGAAGTACAATAAGTCCACCAAGGTAAGCATAGTGTTTGGAATCTTCGCCTCCCTGGTCTTCCTCCACAACCTCATAATAATTGCCCTATATTAGAAGGAGAAGCAATGGCACCAGTGGTGCAGGGCCATCATGAAGGTGTTGCAAGTGATTATATCTTAGAATATGTATGAGCTACTCTCTCTCATGTCTGCTGGTGACAATATTGCTGCTGTTGCCATCTTTGCAGCTGCTACTCACCTTGTAGCCACTACTGTTACCCAGGTATGGGCCCATCATCCTAGCTCCACAGCACCAGAGCAGAGATTCTGTGGCTCACCATGACATCAGCCTGACATAGTTCATCAGGCAAAGAAGTCTGATTATCTGATTATTAAATCATTGATTTTTAAAAATTGGTGATGATAGCTTCCTTCATCAGATCTGGCATGTCCTCCCGGAAATTGATGATTCAAAAAAGTCCAAATGTTTCAATATTTAATCATTTCATTATTAAAATTATTTATTACATAACCTGTGATCATTGAGATTGGTGCCAACTTTTGGGAGTCAAGGATGTCAGACCATCTAAATATATGATTATTTCATTATTCAAATCTGTCTTTGTCTACTCAAGGAAGTGTGGAGTAGGTATCCTCCTTGTTGTACTTAAATGTGGTATGTCATTTCATGACTTCATTATTTAAATCAATGATGATAACATTTTGTTATCTTCCCAGGGTGAACTATGAGACATTATCTCATTATTCATTCATTTGTTATTCAAATCTATGATTAAATAACCAATGATCTTTTGATTATTATCTACCTTGTAGGATTCATGGATAAAACACCATCCAATTACTTAATCTTTAATCATTTAATTGTTACAGTCTATATTTATTCAATGATCACTTGAATATGGAGCTTCCGTGTAAGTCAAATATGCAAGACCATCACATCATCTGATGTTATACTTATTTTAGGTTATTAAATAATCAAAGATTACTGGAGTCTGATCCCACCTTGTGAAATCAAGTATTACAGATTGTAAAAAGCAGTGTAGTGCCACACCTTAAAGTGGCACTGGCTTCTACCTTACACCTTCTGCTGGTGAAGACTCTCTGGGTAAACAAGCCCTTAACTGGTTAAGTCTGTTCAGCCTGTCTGCTTCTGCATTAGAGTAGCCTATCTGCAGAGTCCACGTGGCTCATTGGGGTTGGTTAGCTGAAGGGTATTTAAGCCTGTGCCGGGGTCCCTTGCTCTCTCTCTCTCTCTCTCTCTCTCTCTCTCTCTCTCTCTCTCTCTCTCTCTCTCTCTCTCTCTGTGGGCCAGAAGCAACATGTTTAAAGGATCCTGATTAAAACTGCATGAAGTAGATCTACCCGGAGTCGCATCTTCCTTGCTGGCGAGGGCAGGCACGTACAACAGATAATCTAATTATGTAATTAAATTATTTAAACCAATAATAACATTATGGACCCTAGGTCAGATTTGAAGTCTAACAGTGGGCGTTGATGATGTGACATCATCTCATTACTTGGTTATTTAGTCATTGAAATAGATCATTATATCAGCCATGATACCTTGAGTTTAGTGCCTTATTGGAGTTTATAAGCATGGCCATCTAATTATTTATTTGTTTAAATTTTTAAATAAATCATTATTCCAGGGCAAATTTAGTCTGACTCCATCATGTGGGATTTATGTATGCAACACTCCCTTAATTTTTTAATTATTGTATAATTACATATTCATTATTTCAATCAATGATGATGTCATGCTTCATGACTGGATTATATCCAGTCCTTCCTGGGATATAATTGTGTAACATTATTTAGTTATCTAAGCATTATTTCCTTGAAAATTATTGGAGTTTGGTTCCCACTTCTGGAATTTAAGTATGCAGGATGATCCAATTGTTTACTTATTTGATTACTTAAATGATGATGGGATCATTGTTCAGGGGTTTGGCAGTAGTGCGATGGAAACAGCAGATGGTTGGTGCGAGAAGCAGCTACCAGAGCATTAGGGACAATAGGAGTTCCAATGATTACTGATTACATAAAATAGATTTTAATAATTAAATGATTAAATAATTGTAAAAAAAATTGATTTCACATAATCAGTTCCTGAGAGGATGGACAAGAAGTGAATCATGAAGGACACAGTCATCACTGATTTTAAAAAATCAATAATTTAATAATCAGATGATCAGAGCATCATGTCTAATAAACTCTGTTGGGTTGATCGCATGACATTCAACCAAGTCACTGCAGTCATGATGGGGCTGTTGTGGTGGCAGCAGAGGCTCTGGCAGCACCTTCATAGGCAGAGGCAAGAGAGAGCAACTACACATTCTGAGTGATGTCATCCCCAGCAATGCTGTCTTGGCAACCACTATGATGCTGCCTGTGCCTCTGGTGTTGTTGCTTGTCCTTCTTATAATAGAGAGCAGTGAAGGCCAGGATGTGGAAGAAAAGCTGTGAGGTGACCATTGTTACTGCCATAATCCACATTTTGCTTGGTCAGTTCATGACTCTTCCTCTAGGTGGGGCCGTGAACTCATCTGGACTCGATCTCCCACTCTCCCATTTGGGAAATCTGTCCTTTGGGGTGTGTGTGTGTGTGTGTGTGTGTGTGTGTGTGTGTGAGAGAGAGAGAGAGAGAGAGAGAGAGAGAGAGAGAGAGAGAGAGAGAGAGAGAGAGAGAGAGAATTGGTGTGTCTTTGTCATGCCTGGCATGACCATGAGCTCACAGCTCCCCACATATCTCCAAAAAATAGCCCCACATGAGGCCCTTTGTAATCTTACAGCAGATGTCCTCAGAAAGCTTTGCACAGATGGATAATTGAACATATTGAACAAATTTGTCTACAGGAGGCTGCAGCAGTAGTCTTCATTTAACAGTCATCTACGAATTGATCAACATTGTGAAGGTGGGCCTTTGAGGTCTGTGTTCAAAGGAGACCGGCTCTCTGTTGGATACTAAAAAGCATTCCACTACTGAATATAGTATATCGTCTTTGTCCAAACAGGCCTAGCTGTCATGCATACCATGGATGGGAGTGTATATGGAGCCAGGGAGGGAGACATTGATACTGGAAGAGGTAGATATGAAGGTGGACAGGGACAAGTCTAGAGGGACTTGTGTGTGCAGTTTCAGTTATTTTGGTGTGGGATGGTGTTTGTAAATGCAAGTTCATGTTTTGTCCGATCCTGTCTATGGACCCTTGTTTCTTTACATGTGTCCAGTGCTCTGGAGAGAAAGGATGAAGGCACTTTGAGGGCATCCTTTCGGGACACCTGGAATTCTGTGAGAAGTTCAATGCAGGACAGGGGAGGATATATGCTTTTAGCATCCCGATGTGACAAATGAGAATTGTGTATTTTCCCTAAGTGTCTAGATTACCTTTCTCCAGAACACTTGCATATCTTCTCCATATGCCAGTACACAGATAGGTGTATTTTTATATAATATTCAGAAAGTCCCATATATGAGAGAGCCTGTGTGCCCCTGGGGAAAAAGTTCTGGGAGAGCCCATGAGAAGTTCCAGGGTTAAAATAGTGTGTAATGATTTGGTGGTCTTCTAAGAGTTTAAATGGACTGACAACTGGGTATTTATAGTAAGCCTTCCTGATGGCCATGATTCAGGTCCAGCTAATGTAGCCACAATGACGGCTCTGAATTTTCCTATGTGTGTGTGTGTGTGTGTGTGTGTGTGTGTGTGTGTGTCTGTAGCCACAATGACGGCTCTGAATTTTCCTGTGTGTGTGTGCTGTGTGTGTGTGTGTGTGTGTGTGTGTGTGTGTGTGTGTGTGTCTGTAGCCACAATTATGGCTCTGAATTTTCCTGTGTGTGTTTGTGTGTGTGTGTGTGTATGCATGTGTGTGCAGTGTCTGTAGTTGTGGCTTGGTGGCTGAGTAAATTTTGTGGAAATCTTATAAAAGGGGGCAGTGTCCTAGTTAGTTGTGGCCAGTCTGACAGAGAGTACCTCACATATCTCCCCTGAACACGCTCTGAGCACACCATTATTAGTTTCAGAAACGATGCCTCTAGGAGGCTGTTGGAAAGACAGAGTTGCAGGAGATTACACAGGGTTGCCTCCAGGAGCCAGGGAGGGTGGTCTTCTTCTTAGGGCCATCTTGGGGGATCTCATAAGTTTAGAGAATGACCCCTGTAGTCTTTCCATGTTCACTGGAGAATGGCACTCTGTTGGTAACAGAGAAGCATTCCCTACTGAATATGAATAATCATCATAACACTGACAGACATAATTTCAATGGATCCCATGGATGCAAGTGTAAATAAGAGCCAGGGATTAAGGGATACACAGATAGAGTATGAGGTAGCTGTGAAACTGGAAATACTCATGGATAGAGAAAATGAGATGTGGGGTGAACTTGTATCTTCAGTTTTAGGTTTCTTTTTTGGCATGGTTTTAGCTTGCAGGCTGGTAGGCCAAACAATTCTATGTACAGACAGTTTTCCTGTTCCATTGTTATGAGACCCTGGCTGGAAAGCATAAAGGCCACAGGTAGATGGATGTCTAGGAATACAGTGGCCTCAGAGCTCTCTGATGAGATTAAAGTGGACAGAGACAGGCAACCTAGAGACTTAAGGGAAATAGGCAATTCGTTATTGTCACAACACGATGCCTACAATGCATATCCACTCCCCATTATCCACAGGTACTTCAAACAAAATTCCATGTGTCCTCACAAGAATCTCTCAAGTTTCCTTTATGTCTAAAGAGGATACAAGAAGTTCCATGTCTGAAAGTTATTTAAGGACTATGAGAAACATGAGTTTCCTTAATAGACTCTACGAGGAGGTTGAACACATCAGGATGTGGAAGAAAATATTATGTGACACTGGTGATATCCTGATTAAGATTTACTAAAGCCTGTCTAGACCAAAAATAGCAAAGCAACCATACTGTATATATTCAGAAGCTAAGTGGTGGCAGTCCACATCATTAATACAACGATTTAGGATTAAGAAGTAGATGATTGATTGTAAGGTGAAGCCACACAGACTGCATTAAATGTACCCAGTATTAAAAGAAATACCTCACATATGGGCCAGGGTACATGTCCAACAACCCCTCCACATGCGTGGGTTTGGCTGGTTATTCTCTGAGCACACTGGACCCGCATAACCACACAGGACAACCTGAAGGCCTCACTTGCACAACTTTGAACCTCATAGACAGCCCTGTGATGGAGGAGAGGTCTCCAAGATAGCTTAGAACATCCAGAGTTACAAACATTTAAATCCTGACCCAACTATGCTAACCTGGAGAGTGGAGAGATAAAAACTGCACATGCACCCACTGAAGGAACAATAGCAATACAAGAAATCACTCAAAATTCGAAAGGCAAGCATGACATCACAAGAACCTAGGGAACCCCCACCACCTGTCTTTGTGGGACTAGAATCAGAACCAGCTGAGCAACAGATGGTCTGTTCCTGAGACAGAGTGTGGAAGAGGAAAAGGGTAGCTAATAGACTAACTATACAGAAACACAGGCTAGTCATCAGGAGAGCAGATTCAGTCTATACTGAATTTCATACCTCTAAACTTCAGTAATCAACCAAAGGTTGGGTCAGTGTCAGAGACCTGTTATTATTATGTATAAAGGGCAAATAGCCCTCTGACTTTGGAAGGCAGGTAAAGCTGTCTGGGACAAAGTCTATTGTTATTTATATAAGAACCATTTGCAATTCACCACTGAGTCCCTGTCACCCAGTACCTGGAAAACTAAAATGCCTTGAGGACAATAAAAGTGCTTTGAGCTCTCTGAACACTAGCCATGAGGGAACATAATCCATGTGTTCCCCCCAAAAAATTTTTAATTTAGTCTAGTGTAAACATCGAATCACCAACCATGGGTTCTCATTAACTTTTCCACTCACCAGTAATTTTTTTCCCAAAAAACAGGGTTTTTTTTTTTTTTTGTTTTTTTTTTTTTTTTGTATTGCTTTGGAGCCTGTAGCTTTGTAGACCAGGCTAGCCTCCAACTCACAGTGACATACCTTCCTCTGCCTTCAAAATGCTGGGATTAAAGGCATGAGTCACCAAAGCTCAACCTACTCACCAGATTTTTAAACATAATAGGGAGGCTGTGCTCTTGGGTCCCCTTGGCTTTATCCAGCCACTTTCATAACATCCTTGTGGCTGTGTCACAGGGAGGACAGGAGGGCAGAGCAGGGACCAACCAGAACAAGCAAATAATGGGCAGGGAGCTGAGGGGTGGGTAGGGTAACTGGGTATCTCATGATTTATAGGCACCCTGAACCAGCAGAGGCTGCACAGTTGCAAGAGGCACTGCAAGCCCATTATGGTCAGAATATGCCCATTGTGGTGCGTTAGGTGAGGCTGCCAATTGTCACTCAGGTCCATTCCTAGATATAATCCCTGGGAGGGTGGCTCCAAATTACTGGTTCCAGGTTCACTGGGGCAGAGCCTGCAAGGAGTTGCTAAGTGATGATGCCTAAATCACAATAGGGATGTCTTCAGGTGCCAGCCGTGACCCTAACTCAGAAAAATAGCCAATAATCTGACAATTTATCTCACGTCAGGAACTCAGCTGTAAGAACCTGTGTGCACACATAAAGGTAAAACACACAGCCAAAGAGCATGAGACATGGGCAATAGATCCCACCTGCCCCCAGGTGAAATTGCCCACAACCAATATTTTTATTTCTATACATCTGCACTCACAGCCACCTCTCATGCTGGATTGAAATGAGATGATCAAATGAGTGGAAATTCAACCCCCACCCCCATCTAATACATAATTCCTGTTGCTACCTGAATTCCTCAACCTCTGTACTTCATTCAATTCAATGATTACAACCTAATGACAATGGCCAATGACAATAACATGAAAGTTGATTACAAAGCTACAATCACTATGGAAACACTCAGAATGCTCAATGATAACATGTAATTAGAGGACACAGATTAACAATAATGTGACTTCTATATTTACCACAAAGCTCTGACAATGAAAATGCGCACAATCTTGGAGAAAGAATAAAATGAGTAATGAGAAAATGGAAAAAAAAAAGGCAGGAAATTATAGTTGAATATTAATCAAAAGACCAAAGGAAACTCAGACAAGAAAAGTTTAACATTGACAAGTATCTCAGCTACCTATGATTCTGTGTGAAAAATTAAATACACACAGACTTCACAGCTTGCATAATATTAACTCAAAGTGACCATTTAAACAACTGTTTTTGACCCTACATCTACTGACAATGCTTCCAAATACAGAAATCACATGGGCTAGAGCTCTCTCTGGAAATAGAGGTGATTGTTTCCCAGGGCTCTGCAACCCTTTATGTCTACTATAGTTTCATGTAAACACAACTGTGTTGATGCCCAATCCAAATGAACATGGAATAAGGTGCTTCCTGCTACAAGGATTATGATACCATATGTGGATTTTTCCACTATCTACCTGCCCAACACCATTCACACATGAGAAATCTCTCTAGACAAGAGACTCCTGCTACTCTCTGGAACTAAACTTCACTGAATCAGACCACTGTGACTGGTGGTAACAGAAAGTTAAAAGCATTCTAATAATGTATTCCTAACAGACGATTCACATCACCACCTTTCTACCAGATTCTAAACTATCTGTAACATTTATAAGACAAATCTGAGAGTGGAACACAATATTCTGAATTTGTAGACTCCAGATTCTCAGTTTTCCAGTCCTTCTTCCCACTGCAATTCAAAGCAGTGCCGATGGGTGCACACTGGAGAGTGAAATGAAAACATCACATTCTCCCATGCCAGTGCTGCAGTCTCCTCCTACCTAAGAAATGCAGACAGGTAGGCTCAGAGGAGAAGGGCCACTGTCCAGGTAAATTCTTGAATCCACAGACCAAAAGTCTTTCTCATGGTCCATCCTAATCCCATCAGAAATTAACAGCACAGCTTACATTCTCTAAAAACCCTACACTCAGCATGGTGTAGTTTGTGTTCGTCCTTGCAACTCACTACAACAGAAAGAAAAGAGAATCGTGGAAAAATCCTGCAAGCACCTGACACTAGTATTATTGATTGCTAACCCTCTCCAGAATTCTGCATTAGCTTGGGACACCCACCTGGGCCTAAGCATATTAGCTGCTCATGTACTACTAGAACAGAGAGCAAATGACTCAGACAGGACAGTCCTTGCAAATTTGCACTTCAAGCCCAAAAAAGGGCTCTTGCCTTAAAAGTTTGTATCTTAGTAGACATTTCTTTCACTCTCCTAGGATGCATCCTGCTCCTCCTGCAAAGCCCAGGGTCATTTGTGTGCATACCCCATTCATTCAGCATTTCATCTAACCCATTGCCTTCATCCAAACACAAGTCACATTCACACAGTTGCTGCTGTTAATGAAAAACAGGCCATGAACTAGACAACAACCAGGAGCCATAGAAGTACTTGGAGAGAGGAAACACAACGTGGGTATCATGTTCTTATTTATTTATTTATTTATTTAGTTTGTTTGTTTGTTTGTTTGTTTGTTTTCCTCATTTTACATATCAATCCCAGTTACTTCTTCCTCCCTGTCTCCCTTACTCTCTCACCCTTCCATTTTCCCCAAAATATTCTCCCATCCCATTTACTCCCCACCACTCCACAGGTAGGGTGATGCCTTCCAGGAGATGTCAACAAAGTCTGTTACCCAAGGGGCAGAGACACTCATCCCCAGATGCACACAATGTGTTCTCAACCCCCTCCCCACCACTTTCCTTTATATCTGCTTCCCTTTCCCCCTGCTTCTCCTCTAAATACCCTCTACACCCTACTGAAACTACATGCTCCCCTGGAGCATGCACAACATACCCCTCAACTCCCCAGCAGCCTTTGCCCTTGTGTGCCCTTGACCATCTACCCAGAAAATTGCATAAACACTTTAGACCCTTCATGACAGCCCTGACCTTCCCCTGCTGCCAGCGACCCCTAGCCCCCTTCAGGTCTAGCTCTCCACTGCTAGAACACATCATGCTCATTGTGTAAGGATGAAAAAGTTTAACCTTCAGACTTTGGAGATAAATTATCAAGAGGATCAGCTATGGGTTCTGAGGTTGAAGGTAAAGGTGAATGAGTCAAACACAGAGTGAAGGTTGAATCTGAAGCTTTCTCTGTCTCCTCAGAAAACAATGATCCTTCATAGAGTAAAGCTAAAATATCAGAAGAACAGCCAACTGCTTCTCTTGTATCCTGTGCCAGTGTTGTCTGGGTTATATATTCACATAGTTTCTTGTAGCAGTGTACTAGGATGCTTAACTGCTAGTTTTCCTCAAACTGTTCATAGTTTTTGCACAAGTTACATGAGGGATTCATCATCATTTTCTTTCCTTTACAAGTTTTGCAGACATAGTGTTGGCAGATTGAGTTGGTGGGTTCAATAGGATCTTGTAGCAAATGTCCACAAACACAGCAAGAGAGGGACCGTTGGAAGTAGGGCAGAATCCTGATAATCTCTGTCAATGCCTTGGGGTCTCCAGGGTCATAATTGAGCACTAGGCGGCTCACGAAAATGCAGAGAGCAGTAGCATTCATGGGGGTTCATTGCAGACACTTGGACACCAATGGCTCTCAGTTGAAAAGAAATTCTGGATCCAAGTTTCTAAGCAGCCAGGGAACAATGGCGAGTTTACAGCTATTAGTAAGAAATCTGTGCATAACCACTGGCCAAAGCAGCAACCAAAAATCCATGCAAGTTTGTGAAGCTAAAGCAATCCTCCCACACAGGGAGCCTTGGTGCCCGTCCTCTGTCCCTTAGACCTGCAGACCAAAGAGAGAGAGAATGAGTATGCAACCAGCTTTCAAGTTCAACCAATATGGCCCCAGATTGGATGATCAGGCCTGGAATGGCACTTGATCTAGCCCTGCAGCTCCCCTGGCTGCTTGGGCTTGAACAGCCTATCTGGCCACAGAGGTGTCTCTGGATAGAGCTGGAGTGTATGAGTATGAACTTAGTAGGGTCTAGATGGGGCACTCTTGTCTCCAGCCATGGGTTCTTACTGCATTGCATAGCCTGCACAGAGACAGTAGGATGACAAGACTACTTTGCAGGAGTCTAGTGCCAACAGCTTATGTGGCAGTGGGTGTGGCCTCCAATGTTCTTGCTAGGTTGAATGTGGGGTCCATGCTCTGCCTAGTGCACAGGGCAGGAGGCCGCTGCCCAAAAGGGACACTTGGGAAGAAATGCATGGGCCTGAGGTGATAAGAGAGGGCAGAAAAGAGGCCCAGCAAGCACTGGCTGTGCCTCTCTCACCTAGGTTGTAAACTCAGCTTCACCAGCAAAAGTGCAGCCCCCTCACCTTCAGGCCATCTTTTCACCACAGCATCAAGGACAACTTCAAGCTCCAATGCCTCTGCCACCACCACTGCCTTCCCAGCCACAGCTTAGGTGAATTTACCCTGGTAAGCCTTCACACCTACACAGGGAGCACAATGAGTCCTGCTGCAGTCCCCTCCCTCTGGCCTGGCCACCCTCACCTTCAGTTCATGCACTGCTCTACCTTGGTTGAGCCCAGGCTGCTCCGGTTGTCGAGGATGGTTTGGTGCTTCAGGCCCACCTGGTAATGAAAATCATTACAGCAAGGGTCAGAGACACTGCCATTCTTGAGACTAGGCTGCAGGTGTTGTGGCTAGCCAAGGCATGCATGCACACCGTGTGCTCTCAACCCCTCCCCCAAGCTTCCTTTTCCTCAGCTTCTGCTGTCTCCTGCTTTGCCTCTAAAATCCCGCATCCACACCCTCCTGGAGCTACCAGCACACCTGGGGCATGAGCAACCCACTCCTCACCCCAACTCTCCGACTCTGCAGACTTTCAGCTTTAAGAGTGCACTTTGACAACCCATCTAGAAAAACATATAAACACATTGGCCAACTTAAGCCAGCCCTGTTTTCCCTCTGCCACTCACACCCAACCCAACCCTCTACCCAAACATGTGCACACTGCTTACAACAAGCTCTC